>JAPYZB010009466.1:5118-25529 GCA_030522745.1 Eupelmus kiefferi | reverse complement strand
ATGTATTAAAATATGAAAACTAGCTTGTACGAGATGAAATTTTAAATATCTAATATAGAAAATTTAATTAAAAATAATCTACCGTGTAGTGAATAACATCATGTAAAAGCTCGAATTAGAATAAATAATGGAAAAAAAGGGAATAAAACTGTAGGATAAGGGAAGAGGTCTGTAGACAGGAAAATGAAAGCGGCATTTTTTTCTTGAACGTGCCTATTTAAATATTATATAATAACATATTATATAATAACTTGTTTAGTATAATCTTTGCACTAGAGTCGTCGTTGATGATATTTCTCTTGACTCGTTTTCACTCACGCAGGAAACATAGTCACGCGGCGGCGCAACAAGGCCGAGTGAGTCGCAGCAGCAGCGAGCCAATAAATTAATTACCGAGATTTACGTATCTCAGCCGTAAACCAGTCAGCGACGCGCGCTAATGTCCGACCGCTAATTACGTAATTATGCGGCATTATGTTACGCGCTTACGTTCGCCGCTTAACAAATGTCACGCCTCAAGACTTTTCAGGGCCCAAATTTCTTTACGCTCATGACTATTTTTCACTTTTCACCGGTCTTACAATTTTCCTGCCTTTTTTTTATGCAACTCACGCTTGTAAATGAGCCAGTCCCACTGAAGAGTGTAGCCTGAAATCTACACGACCAACAATTTTCATACATATCCTAATTAGGATACCTTTGTTTTTCAATTCAGCAATAACAATTATCTTGTTGAGTAATGGACCATTTTTCTTTCTTTTTTTCTATTCATTTGTTTTCTCATCGAGTGATCAAGTATATATTTATGAAATTGTTGAAAAATTAAAAAAAGTAAAACTTTTTCAACGACCATATCGCTTAACGATTACACTTTCTCTGTGTATAGTCTGGGCGCAGATTATTTAAGTCGACGTCAGTCCGTGATATTGTAATTCATTAAATTTAATATTTCGCACTCTAGGATGATTACGAAAGGTATCAATATTTATTAATTAACTCTTCGCGGGCAGAAGAAAATGTTTCTTATTCTCGAGACAGCTGCAGCTGCCGCGCAGCAGTTTAGCATTAAGTCTTTGCTGCGTGCATTGTCGATTTTTGCTTTGTCATATATAGCCGCAACCTCGAGATCTCGTTTTTTACTGGCGCACTCGAGAAACGATTCTTTATTCGACGATTTTTGCATCTCGCTCTTTATCGCATCCGTTTACAAGCGAGGAAGTAGCTCGTAGGCCCGCACGCGCGATCAGCAGAGATTTATAATTTATTGTTCTCGTTGGGCCGTTGACAGCGGGCGTGCGCCGCCGCTCTACCTCCGTCCTTCTTCTTCTTCTTCTTCTTCTTCTTCTTCTTCTTCTTCCTCTTCTTCTTCTTCTCTTTCTCCTACTCCTCCTTCTCCATCTTCTTATTCTTTCTGATCGTTGAACCTTCTCGCACAGCTTCAGCTCGTGAGTAGTGCCGATACACAACGAAAGTTAATCTTTTATCGTGAATAAGCGCAGGGCTTCTGTCTATTTTTAATTACTCAACGAGCGTATCATATACTGCGAGTCTCGTCAATTTGCTCGTTCTTAGATAAACATTTATAAAGGATTGTCGGAAAAGTCAATTTGTTAAGCTTCATTTTCGAATAATCTCGTTTTTTCTTCATTCTTCAGAGTAGTGCGCGAAAGGCGAGAAAAAGAGAATTAGCTTGCGTGTCGCGCGCACAGCTTTGACTTGTAGAGGGGAAAGTGAAACACGAGATGCGGGTACTGATTTGTTTAAGGAGCGAGCCAGAGCCAGACATCCGCTTTGTCAAATTGAGCTCTCGTTCTCTTTCTTTCTCTCTCTCGGCTTTTATATTATTGGCTGGGCAATTTGACATTATGATAATTTTCGAGCCTGTCACATTTTCGTCACTTGCGGCTCGCGCATTATAAAAAGCCGCTTGCGGCTTAACGATACTTAATGCTCCTGCTAACTACAAGGCATTAACTCTTTATGGTATATACCTAATTACATATTTCAAGCTAGGCGTCGTAAAAACAAATAATTCTGCTTGAAAGCTTTGATCGCAGCTATATATGCAGTAGTAATCAAGGAACGCGCTGCGCAGCGGAATCGATAAATGCGCCGAGTGAATTCCTCGCTTTGGACGCTGCAACGCGGCAGTTGGGGAAAAAAAAAGAAAAGGCTGGCCAGTAGGAAGTGACGTCAAGCAAAGAAGTCGCGTGGGACAGCTAAACTCGCCCGTCAAGCTCGTCCGCGGAGAAAATCTGCTCGTCTCTGCGCGAGCGCGCGCGAGAGAGAGAGAGAGAGAGAGAGGCGGCGAGCGAGCAATGCTGTAGTATGCATTATTGATGCGCGCCGACGAGAGCAGCTCGGTTTCCTTCAGCGCGAGAATCCGCGTAATCTTGAAAAAAGTCTCGATTCCTATTTGTTTTCTCGGGTATATGCTTGAAGCGGCAAATATGGGCAATCTAAAGCATTTATAGAGCCGGCAAAGCTTTTTCTTTTTTCAAACAAATTTTTATGATTCTATGTAAAGTTACATTGTATAAGTAGAGTATATCTGATGGATAAAAAGTAATGTTGATAGCTTAGTCTAGAAATGAGTTAAAAATGAATAAAAAAATAATGAAGTCGCGCGCTTTTATTTCGGATAAATGATTTACGTATTAGCTGAGAAGCGAAATCGTTTAATTTGAGAGTTAGCGTGCGCCAAAGATAATAGCAGGTTGAGCTGCGTAAGAGATGTATCTGAGCCGTGGCGTAGACAAGGCATCCTTGCTTCGCTATGCGTAGAAGCTATAATTAAGAAATTAAGATCATTCTGGGAGATAGCGAGCTGCAGTAGCGCTCGTCTTTGAATGAATAGATATATATATATATATATATGCGAATGTAGCTCGGTGCGGTAAGGAAAGCGAAAAGAGCAGGAGGAGCCGCGCTGCCTGTAGCTCTTTAACAAATCTCAAATCTGAAATCTCAGTCGCGCGTAACGATTGTCAAGTGGATAGTGGCGCGAGAATGAGAGGAAACAATTGTCGCGCACGGCTGAGCTCCCATGACAGCCTGTGGGAGTTGCTGTCAGTCATTGTTTGCACGCTCGCTCCGTGGCTCGCTTCAACTGGCTGCAAGCCTGATAGCTGAGTAGGCACGCCGCGCGCACCAAAGACCGAGCGGCTATCGACGCTTCACCTTCTTTATCTCCAGCTCTCTCTCTCTCTCTCTTTTTTTATAGAGCCTTATATGCGGCCTCGTCCATCTCTGGCTCTCAGAGGAGAAAATTTAATTTTTTTTTCTTTACAGATAGCAACTAGCCAAGATACTCACACTCTTCCCATATATCCCAATCGCTTCGTGCTAATAAATAAGAATTAATTTTTTGAAAGGTATAATTAATAAATATTTTTGTTGTTGTGAATTTACAGAGGCCACCTTCCTCGTCACTCTCGTACCCCGGTCCCGGTGGAAACGACGACGCGCGTAGCCCCGGCAGCGGGGGCACGCCCGGACCCCTCAGCCAACAAGCCCCCACAAGTCTGGATTCATCAGATCCTGGTAAGTCGACTTCCTCTCGCTATTATATCATCTTTTTCTCGCTTTGTAATTTTACATACACGCGCTCGGAACTTTACATCCACGCCACGATCTTTTCTAATTGACTTTTTACGTGACGTAATACATCTACCCGGGAGATTTTATCCAGCTAATAGATTATATATTATTTTTAGCTTTTCCATCCTTCATTATATAATTGACGATGATTTTACATAGATAAGCGAAACTCGTGGAATAATTAAGAATTAGGAAATATGCTGCGCGATTGAAAGGTTTATTTAAATACAGGATTATTAAACGTTTGGATTCCGCCTTGAGCGAGCGAGAGCTCACTATTATCAGCCATGTAGATTGCCATCTTACATAAATTTAAATATTCAAGACAGTTGGAAATAGTCGAAAATCGGGCAACCCAATTCTTTTTCTCCACTATGGAAAAATCTCGAATTTATTATAAACGCGCTCGCTCAGATATTCCGATCTAGCGATATATGAGACATCTTCACAAGAGAAGAAGCAGAAGAAGAAGAAGAAGAAGAAGTCGTATAAGCAAAATAATTGTTATATCCACTCTTGGAGAGATTGGACAACTCACAGGCTCGATCAATCGAAATTTCTCTCCTTTTTATTCGAACGCTCGCGAGAGGCAATTTTTTAAGCGCTCGCTTTCGTTTAGCAATGATTGCAAGAACATTCGGGTGCGATGCCCTCGCGCTGTAAATATAACAATCGAAGAGGGGATAGGAATTTTAAAATTGTCAGCCTTGGCCAGATCGATGTAGGAGAACCGACAAGGAGAGAGAGAGAGAGAGAGAGAGAGAGGGACAAAGAGAGCCTGCGTGTTAAGCCGGCTCGCTAATGACAATATCACGCGACGATCGAGCTGATGGCGATCAAGATGCGGGGTGGGACTCACGGACCTTCAACACACCCTTCAAATTTAACATACACGACAACGGCTCATGCGCCTTTATTTACGTTTAAACCTATATATACACACACACACACACACACACACACACACACACACACACACACAGCTCGCTATATATGTACATATCTTTACGTGCCTGCCCTCGCATTTGCCTATTATACATATATATATATATATACATTCTGAAGCTGCAGAGGCGAGCGCGGCCAGCGCCTCTAGCGTGCCTAATGAGCCAACTGCCTCACATTGGCGTAGAGCGAGAAAAAATATATACTTGATTTTGCGTTTTCCGCTTTTTACTTACGCGAATCGGTTTGATTAAATAGAAAAATAATTTTATACTGAAAAATTTTTGAAACATTAAAATTTTAATACTTAATACAAGTAGTCATTAATCAGCAGAAAAAGCTTAATTGTGGGCAAATAAAATAAAAATATTATTTCATCATTTTGGATGTAATAAATTTATGAGATCACGAAGTAGAGATACGTCACCGTTTAATAATTGTTTAAATGAAAAAGGATAATTGATTTTCGCACTTTGATAAAGCAGTGCGCGCAGGAAAAAAAGGCGAGGTAAAAGTGTCGAAAGAAATGTTTAAATAAAAATTGTCTGGAATGAAAATATTGGTGTTGCGAGTTGCGAGCTGCGAGCTGCGAGCTGCGAGCTGCGAGGGGAAGAGCGAAATGGAAACGCGCCAATGGGTGTATAGCAGTGTGCGGGGAGGGAGCAGCCCGGCTCACAGTCACAGTCACAGTCAGTCACCGGAGGGAATACAAGTTCACGACACCATCCCATAAAGATTCATTAAGGTCCGCGCCGTCTATATTCGCCTGTGTGTCGTGCCAACATTATAAAAGCACTGGCCGTCGCGGCTCTACAGCTACACTCGCTCCTCTTTCTACGTACACACACACACACACACACACACACATACACACACACACACACAAACACATACATACATACAGTCACGACTAAACGAAATGCCTGATCAATAACAATCAAGGTTCGCGCGCGATGCTTCGCCGGCAGCGAGACAAATGGCCTCCTGCAATCTCGTAGTGTTTACCAAATTATTTGCATTTTTCAAGAAGCAATATTACTCGAATTATGAGATTTGATTAGCGAGCCTGAGAAAAAGAATAATCCGAGTCTAGGGACAATAAATATTGATAGCTTCTTTTATAATTCAATATCTATTCAGGCTTGGTTATATCGAAAAATTTTCATTCATTAATGAATCGTACAGCTCGCGGATGGAATGGAAAATAGCCAATGAAAAATAATAAAATATTAATTAAATTAATCGCTGTATATCTCGAACCTTCTGAATGATTAATGCGTCAATTGAATAATAAATGTAGCTGCGCTTCCTCTCCGAAGTAGAAATTCTGTTTTCGTGTGTTCATTGATCTAACAGCCATTGATAGCCGTCTCAACCGTTTTAGATATATATATAATGATACCTACAAGCTAAGCTCGCTCGATTATTTTATAGTACGCGCGGGTTTTTTCAAATTTCTAATCGACATAATTATAGCTATAATTCGAAATTGAAAAATAAAAAATATGAATATAATATTTATAAATCGCCTATTAGGCTGAGTAAAGATTAGATAAAATTTGGAGCGCCTCCCCTTCCTTGGCTGAATTCCGTTCTCCGGACTTGTATCCAGAAAATCGCTGCTCGTCCAAGAAATAGCGGCGTCATCGATTGAGCTCGCTCGCATGCTATCCTCTCGTCAATTCTCAATTATGGGCCGCTATTATTTGTATTTTAAACGACAGGAGCTCGTGCGTGCTGCGGCCGATCTTATCTGCCCCGCCGCCACCGCCGCCGCTGCTCTCACTGTATGCCACCGACGCTGCGCCCTGCCTGTCACTCGCCAACGAGCCATTTGCCGCTCGTTTCATTACGCTCGCGCCTTTTGCTTTTCTTGCTTGCGCGCGCGCGCGCGCTGCTTTCCTCCCCTGCGCCTACTCATTCTTTCCTTCATTCGCTTCCTTTCCTCCACACGGCCTTTCACTTTTCACAAGCCTGTTCGCTCCTTCGCGGCTAGCCCTTTTTTCAACAATTTGCGTCTGACGATATATATATCGAAAGAGCGCATAAGTGCTAATTTTCAAACGCACTAATATAATTTGTACTTTCAATTTCTGTATATCTGAATAATGAAATTTCTAAATGAATTGAAACATTTAAAGGGAAAGTTAAAATCTCCCGTTTCTTGGACACTCCCACGAGAGCAGCCCCTTGTAAACAGCGCGCGAGCTTTGCTCGAAGAAAGCCCTTCATTATTAAAACGCTCTCGGTCGCGATAGCGAATCGGAAAACACGGAAACTGCTGACACGGGGGGGCTCGAACTTTTCTCCCTGACCCAATTCCATACGATTTTCTGGCAGCTATATAGTATAGGTAGAGAGCGGGCGACTAGGCGCACGCGTGCGAAGCAGCAGCAGCAGCAGCAGCTTTGGAAATTTATAGGGCGGCCTTGCTATTAGAACAAGCGCGGCGCAGGCAGGCAGGTAGAAAGGGCGCGAGAGGTCGCGCCCTCGGACGCGATCAGTGATCTAGTCGCCGATAGCCGAGCGGCCTGAGCAGATTTTAATTACGTTTTTCCCTGTCGAACGGTTTAGGGAGCTTTGATCATGGAATATTTTATGAATGTGCCTTATCCAGTACTATCTAGGAAGTCTCATTTGTAATTACTTACTTTTGTTTGACTAAATTGTTTGTTCAGCTCTATACCAAGCGACACGTGCTCGGAATAGATTAATAATAATGCGCGGAAATGGCGCTGTTTAAACTAAACGTGCTCTCTCTCTGCGCTGGCTTTAAATTTTTTATGCTATCTGATAAAGTGTATAGTAGAAATTAGTAAGAACGCGCGCAATGATACGAAAAATATATCGTCGCTTAAAAGAACATTAACGGATTAGTAGACGTCATAAGAATCGAATAAAGATAGAGTGGGCGCGCAAGGCAAGTCGCTACTCTCTCTCTCTCTCTCTCTCGAGTGCCGTAAAAAAGCCGTTTCTTATATATATATACGGCCACAAGAGAAGTTCTTCACATTGATTACGATCGCATCGAAAGCGCAGAAGCGGCATAAAACTTTCCGGTAGCACTGGCGGCATCCCCGATCATTGAAATATAAAATCGCGCCCGCAAAGTCTTCGTCAAACATTCAATAGGAGGCCGCAACTGCTCCCCTTAAAAAGAGAGAGAGAGAGAGAGAGGGAGAAAAAAGAAAAGAGCGCCCTTAAGAGGCCCATCAGCGGGCAATTCGTCGACGGGAGCGAGTTTGCTCGGGCTTTTTTCTTTTATCGAAGCATAAGGAAAGGCTATTCGGCTTTTATTATCCTCGCTGCACGGTGCTGCTATCTTCTCTACGACAAGCATCAAAGTTTCGCGCACGGGAAAGCCGAAAAGCAAAGGTCACGTATCCGTTGCCGTGAAATCGTGGGAGTAGAGCTGGAGGAATTCTAGTCGCCTACCTCGCGCTCTTTCCCTCAGAAACTGCAAAGAAAAAGTCAGACTCGAGATGCAGACTCTCTCTCTCTCTCTCTCTCTCTCTCCTCTTTTTCCTCCTTTTTTCTTTTTCCTTTTCTCAGTATACTCGGTATATATATATATAGACTGCCTTGTTGGCATTCCCTCTTTCTCGACAGAGCGATACAAGTAATGAGGCTGATTCCGTGTTTTCTGTATTTTCGAACTGGGGACGGTATCGGACGGTTATCGCTTCCCTCGCTCTTCTCTCTCCCCCCTTTCTCTTTCTCGAGTGCACAATATTTGAACCTTCTTCTTTCTCTCTCGCACCTTATATATATTATATCGTTCGCCTTTTTTACGTTCCTCTCACTCTTTTTACTTCGCATTTCTCTTGCGTGCGCATCGCACGAAAGAGCTTATTTAGCACCTTATTTTTATGTCAAGGGTGCGCTAAATATTTCCAGTCGCTCCATTTGGGTAAAACTGCGATTTCTCCACTGTTATCTTGTATATTTTCAAATTTTAAAAATAAGATTTTCATCATTATCTTAGTAGAGCGAAAAGATTCATTAAAAATTTATTCATTTTGTTTGTTCGTACCTTTGAAAATGTCGATAATTACAAAAGATAGATATAATTTAAAGGTTATTGCTGGTTAGAAATCTGTGATGAATTTATAGATTAAGAGAATAAATCCTTAGCCCTTTTTTAGTGTGTCGTTCTTCCTGTTTGCAGCGGCGGCGGCGGCGGCGCGAGGAGAAGCGAGCGGCCGCACGCGCGCTATTATTAACTTATCGGTTTTGCGACTAAGTTCGTCGAACTCGGCTGCGCACGCGGCAGTTCGGATTTGCGTAATTCAAGTTTTTAAAATTCTTCTTTTTGCTTCTTCTCAACAAGTGTCAATGGCTTTTTCTAAGACGGGGGGCTGTTTCGATGCGCGATAGGAGCTGCGATAAACTTTAGCGATAGACGCATTCCCCTTTTTGCGTAGGCAGGCAGGCATCTCCTCAACTTGTCTGCGTTTCTCAGCAGTTGATTTTTTCATTTTTCCTGCTTACAATAATTATAAGAATGAAAAGCCGAGATTGTTCCATAGTAGCTGGAGCGCAGAGCGAGCCAGCTCGCTGAGCCGATCAATCAAGCGTGCGAGGAGAGCGCAGCTTGAACGTCGTGATCGCTGCTTAATCGTTCGTCTAATTCGAGGGAGGTTTGCGCAACGCGAAATCGGCGAGAGCTCTAATGCAGCCGCGTTATTATTAGACCATTAAGATTAAATTTTTAAAACTCTTGGCCATTCTAGTCTCATAACGTCGATTGATTAGCACGCTCGCGCTCGTGCGAGACATTAAAGTTATAATTGACGTGTTAATGGATAATAAATTTGTATTGCTGTCACACTGACGGCCTCCCGGATAGACTAACGCTCAACGATAAACTGCCTCTGCAAATCTCATTAATATTGACTGTTTGCTATCTATCTCTCTCTCTCTCTCTCTCTCTTTCTCTTACTCGCTCTAATCTGGCTTGTCGTGATATAAAATTTTTTCGCGCTTATACCTCTTCTTGCAACAATGATTTCCGCACTTCATTGATAATTCCGAATGGCAGGCAGGCGCGTGGTATAGTTTTGTTGTTGTTTCATTTCGTGGAATAGCTAGCGATTTCTAGCTATTAATTGTGCTTAGATAATATTGTCAGTCTTTATCGGAGAGTTAGAAATGTATCGACATTAATGTAAGCAGCAGCGGGTGTAGAGAAAGCTGGCATAGAGAGAGAGAGAGAGAGAGAGAGAGAGAGCAGCCGCGGCGGTTCTTTTTAAAATTTAATCGTTACGCGAGAGCCAACACACGCGAATTGTCGGAGAAAAATCAATTATCGAGCCTGCGCGCATATATATATATATATATGCAGCGGCTGGCGTAAATTATTGACGCAATTATGTGCGCTATTGCGAAATGCAGTTTGGAACGCGCGGCTATTATATTGACGGTATCATCGGCCCGGCAATCCGATCATTGCGCCTATGCGCAATTTAATTGCAATCCTAGTAGGCCCTACGTATATAGATCGTCCTGCGATTAACGCTCAAGCAGCCCGACTTGTAATTATATCCCCATATATACATTCAAAGGCTTAACCTAGAAAGCTCGAGCTATCTCTAACTTAATAAGTTAAATCAATCACTCAATAATTCACAATATAGTATTGCGAGCGAGTTTTTCTCCACTTGTCCAGCTGTTGATACGAGTAAATTTAAATAAATTAACATTCAATGAAATAATTAAAATAATTTTAATGGATAAAGTTTTGGTGAATTATCTGGCGAGCGAGTGTATAATAAGGAAGGAACGTGCGAAGAAGCGAGGCGTCGCGTTGATCTTTCTGGTTGGATTTTTTTAAACTCGCGATCCCTGATGCCCCTCGTCGAGTGACGCGATCTCGTCGAGAGCCGATCCCTCCAAGACCGCTTTCTTATATATACAACGCTTCTTTCTTCTTCAGCACGACGACGCGCTTATACTCACACGTACGCCCCTCGCTGCATTGATACAAGTACTGATATCGCCACCTCTATCCTTCTTCTCTTACAGCGCTCTTTTCGCCATGTCGAGCGCGAGACTGACCCTTGACCGACACTTCCCCTTTCTCTCGTTCTTTCTTCTCATTTATGCGCAAGAAGAGTGTTATAATGAGTAATGCCTCTTATTCTACCAATGTGAAAAAGCATGAGTGAGAGAGAAAGAGATTGCTAGTATGAAATGTACTAGGGAAGAAAAAGCTGAGGTTGCAAATGATAAACACAACAGAAGAAATTTGCGTGTACAAATACGCGGGGAAGGCAGAAAAAAAATTAATGTCTCGATATATTCTAGAAGTATCTCAAATACGTATATCTAATACACACAGATTTAAATATAAAAAATATATTAGAATAGAAAGTTGTTTGAAAAAGATTAATCCTTTCAGGATTATCGCAGATAAAAGAAAAGAAAACGCAGAATAGATTGATCGATATAGATAGTTAGTTAAAAAGTGGTTAGGATAAATAAAAATGTTGAAAAGGGCAAGCGGCGTACGTAAGAGAAGAGGTGAGGTGAGGTGAGGTGAGGATAGAATAACTAAGGCGAGTATGGGAGAAGATGAGAGTAAAGGAAGCAGGAGAAAGGTTGAGTTTAGTTGATCGCATGCAGTAAATTTGGCTCGTCCGAGGGAGGAAGGAATATAAGGCTGTAGCGGTGCAGTGTGCAGCTCGCGCGCGCTGCCGATCACGCGATCGGGATTCCTGTCCTAGCTGAACCGTGAACCTGACCGAGAGCCTAGCTGGGCAAAATGCTAATATACGAGGGAAGAAGGAAGAAGCACTGTCTGCGCGGAAGGAGCAGCGGAAAAATAAAAACCGAGACTAGGTTAACCGTGCGTGCGATCCATAGCGCAAAAACGATCCTACATTATTTATCCACTTATTTATCCATTATTTATCCAGCGCGCTGAATCGGCCCGTCACGCGACCCACCTATATGCTGCGTGCATGCGGGGAGCTTGCACCATCGAGTGACCCTCCCTCCTTCTTCCAACACACACACACCACACACTCACGTCTTCTTCTCTGCTAGCGCATCCTCCCTTCCGCTGCTTTTCTTTTCTTTTCTTTTCTTCTGCGCTTCCTCCTTTCCTTCTTTTGCATCCGCATGGCTTTCTTATATCTCTACTTTCGCTTAACCGAGGCTTTTCTCCAAGACCATATTATTGCTAAAAGATCTTCCTACCTCTGTTTATATACATTAGAATTAATTCTTGCTCCCTTTACATATTAATAATCACTTATTTTATTTACTCTTATTTACTTTTATTCAGTGTAGCGAGGTTAAAAAGAATGTGACAAATTTTTGTTGAGGAGCGAGAATATTCCAGCCTCGAAATGAGAGCCTCTGAGATCGACAGCTGCCTCCTAAAGACGTAAAATAAGCTAATCGTCGATTTAGCGTCGGGCGCCTTGAGCCTCGCGCTCTAGCGTATAGTTTGCGTGTGCGCCTGTATGTATATATCGCGAGGAGGTCGTTTATACTCCTTTTTTTTTGCTCCGTTCCCCTATGCTCGCTCAGCCATATGCACAAATAGTCTGTGCGCGCTTGCGGCCTTTGATTGTCTTCTTAGAAACACTGGGATTTTTCTCTCCGCGTATATACGCAAGTAGACAAATAGAGAATTACTGCGAAGCCTGCGCGCCAGGCCCTATACTGCGCGCGCGCGCGCGCTCATCTCGGAATAATAAAGTAGATGCACGAACCCGAGTAGAAACAGCTATCTTTTCCCCTGCCGCGCTTCCATCATTTCAAAGCTTGCTTATTAACTTTATCAATTTTATGGATTGTTTTTCTTCCAAAGAATCTTTGGCTAATTTTGCTACGGGCAACCAACAGATTTCAGATATATACCTATATATATATATATATGTATACTATTAAATTTAAATAATTAAAGTTCAAAACTTTGCGGAATTTTAAAATTCACTGTTGAATCAAGATTGACGTATAAGGACATAGGCCAGCGGCAGAGCGCGAACATGGGCTTTCAAGCGAGAGAGTGAAAATAAATTAGTTTATTAATTAGCGCGCGCAGGCGCTCCATCGTTTGTTGCAGAGTTGTAGAATGTTTGGAGGAGAGGCGGCCTGCGTTATTAACTTAAATAAGGAAATTCCTACGTCAAATCTCGCAACATTATTCAAATGGTTCACGGCTCGCTCGCTCGCTCGCTCCCGCCAGCTCTCTCACTCTACGCCAGCTATCTATCCTTCCATCTTCTCTCGCTGGGAGCGCATTCCTTGGGGTATTACTTTGCTCCTCGCTCTCAGAGTTTTGCTGCTGCTTTCGCCTTTCGCTCACCCTCTTACGGAGCTTTTGCGCCTACAAACCCTTTTGCGGCTTCATCTTCTGGCTTCTTCTCGCCTTTGCCACTCCACATTCTCTTCCCTGCTTCTATACTCTACTTTGATTCGCTTCTCCATGTTTTTATCAAAATATAAAAAGTCGCTTAAATATAGTCAGTTTTCCGCAAGTATATTTAAATATAGTGGCAAGTAAGTCAATATAAGCGAGAAAAGAGTATAGTCGCGCGAAATAATCCCGTTGCTGGGCCAGCGGGAAGTTTGAGCAAAGCTATTACAGATTCATCCTGGACCATTAGCTAATTCTTCCCTTTCCGTTTGCGCTTGCGCCGAGCAAGTGAGTGTCTGCAGGCCGCGTCTCTTTCTCTCTCGCTTGAATAACGCTCCGACGTCTTCTCTTGTTTCTCTTGCAGACTCGGGCTATATACCTTCAAGGGAGCTGAGAGAAGAGTCTTCTCTTCTCGAAGAGAGCTTAGCCTCGCTGCCGCAGCTCTTACTCGCTGAGAAGGCCTATTTTCTGCCAGACTTGCTTCAGCGAGTGCGCTGCCTCATTTCAACCTGCACGCTAGCAAGAAACTTTAACTCGCTTCTTAGTCCTAGCTGCTTTCTAATATAGGCGCTTATCTTATTCCCCGATATATATATATATATATATACCAATTGTTTATTTTCGAAGCTGCATCTTCTTTTTCTCTCTGTTTATAACTTTATTAAGAGAAGCTTAATCTTTATTCTTATATTCTAAGCAGCTGCCGCTTGTAAAAGCCGACAATAAAGCGTTCAATAAACGTTGAGCGCGCAGATATTACGAAATCAGTATGGTAATTAACAGATCGAGCCGTTGAGCGCTGTTTCGCTATCGCTTTAATTGCCCTCTCGCTTATTCATTCAATTACATTGTTTTTTTTCTTTTTCGAGACGCGGGACGCGAGACGCGAGCGACCGAACGAGCGCAGAAGCGGTTCCGATCGCAAAACCGTCCTCGAGTGTTTATTGACACTTTTACAGCGTCGTTAAAGCCGCGAATATTTATATCCGCGCGCAACTTTAGATCGCACTCGTTCTCATTACGGCTTTTCAACGCTCAACCGCATATTCGACTCGCCTTCTCTCATTTCTCCCCTCCACTCCTTATATTTATGCTTTTTCAACCATGTCATTTTTTACCATGTCAATTTGTCATCAAAATCCATTAGCCCAATACTATGTAGGCGATAATGTATATATATATATATATATTCATACACATCTGCTTTTCGTATCTTCGCAGCACATTATTGTCTCCAACTTGGCAGAGTGCGTGCGATCGTTTCTTTTTTCTACGTTAATATTTTTTTCTCTTTCCTTTTTTTTTAGTTAGAATCGAGCCGCGTTGGTAATGAGTCATAGGCAGTCGCTTTAGCGTGTTATCGTCCTCGTTCAGAGTTGCATTAGCATATAAGCGTTTTATTCTGCGATTCTAGCGTATTTTAATGTAATCGCTAAATAAAGTTGGATAGAGCTAAAAAAATTTTCCGATTCGAGCAAAAAGTTTTCAGAGTTGTTAAAATAATTTATTTTTCCGAGAATCAAGAGCTGCAGTTTTAAGCTCTTATCGGCAAATTGTATATAGAAATGAAAAAAAGATAGAATCTATCACTTGATTTGATGGTATAAATTAAAAGTAAAATGAAGTGTGTGTGTGTGTGTGTTAAAAAAATGTTTATTCCTGAATTTTGATGCGGCACAAAAAACTAAGTATGGCGCTGTGTATGGTCTAGAAAAATGGGCATAAGCATGAGCGCTCGGCTTGAAGAAAGAAGGGAATTAAAATGATATAGCGAAGCGCGAGAAATAATAGCGATAGCTGGCAGCGAGATATAGGAATAAAATCGCTGGGCGATCCGCGAGCGATGAGGCGGCTGTGTGACTACGGTGTAGTCTAAGGGCAAGTGCAGTCTGCCGGAATAAACGAGGAGGAGGCGGTGGCGGCGGCGGCGGGCTAAACTTGTCGGTTGAAGTTGAGCTGAGCTCGATGGGGGCGGTGGCGGCTGCGCGGCAGGCTGCGGAATGAGTTTGCGCGCCACTGATGAAACTTTGCCGTGATGAGAGCAGGAGGGATGAAGAGCCCTGAGCACGGGGGTACTTTAGAGTCTAGCGCCGTTTTCTTGCCGGCGAAAAAGAATTCTCTCCCTCCCGTTCTCTCTCGCTCGTCTTAAGGAGAAGGAATCGAGGGACGCGACGGCACCCTTGGCGACAGAGCGCTAGCCAATTTTTTTTCTCTTCTTTCTCAAACAAACTCTATATAGATAGCACTAAGCTAAGAGTGAACATGCGTTTTGAAATTTATAAATTTACAAAAGTTGTTTGTATGAAAAAGTTGAATAGTTGAAAAAGCGAAAGTTTATATATTGTAAAGCAGCAGAGCGCAGCATGATGTATTTTTGAGGAGCGGGCAAAACAGGATTCCAAACGAGTCTCGGCGTGGGCTTTTTCTCGGGGCGAGTGAGAAAATTCCGTAAATATGGGGAAAGCTCAAGAGCGCGCTGAGCCAGACCACACAGTGTGCCACGTGGAGTCGAAGACTCATCTCTTGCGGCTTCTTCTCGCTTGCTCGCTCGCTCGCTCGCTGAGCGTACGTGTCCCTCTGGTCTTGCTCCTCTTTTTGCGCGCTCGCGGTATAAAGACGAATGTACCACGGTATTTTTACATGCCTCGAGCCTATTAATAGCGCCTGACTCATGGATATTCGGCTGAGTAGTGCGCAGCGAGCGGCAAGCGGCGAGCAGCGCGCCTCGTTGGAGAAGGGCCGAAATATGCGTTGAAGGATCTTCCAAGCGCCCAGACTCGTTCTCGCAGTTCATATTTTTCTTTCGCCGCTGCATTCTCCTCTCAATTTATTCGTATTTTTACTTTTTTTCCACTGCTTCTTTTCTTTTTCATCTAAAGATACAATCACACAATAATCATTAAGCAATATTTAATAATTATAAAAAACGTTAATAGATATATATATCGATCGAAAAGTCATCGGGCGAAGAAGGTGTGCTCATCATCATGGAGAAATTCGAGTGGAACCGGTTTTCCATCGATTGGCAGGAAAAAGCGGCTGCAGCGACAGAAAATTAGGCCGAGCAAGTTCGTTGTTAGTTGAAGGAAACGACGGGACGAGTATAAATCGAGCTTTTTTTCCTTGAGCTTAGCAGCTCTTCCGCGCGCGAGAACAGACTTTATTCTTGGTTTATATAGGCAGGCGGTCTACAAAGAGCTTGCCACGTTGTTAAAATAACCGAGCTCTCTCTCTCTCTCTCTCTCTCTCACCGCCAGGCCGCACGCAGCTCACGTGTCTGCGTGCGCGTGCCTGAGTCTGCCCTGCCTGTATATATGCCTCTCTTTTGTATATAATCGTTGCGGCCTGTTAACATTACATACACACCGATCTGCATGCGCTTTGCTAAGAGGCTCACTGCTCCGTGGCCCTCCCCAGCGCTTTTTACAATCCTTCTCTTCAGGCCTTTTCCTTTCTTCATGCGGCTTTCGCTCCAACTTCACAGCTAGCCTAATAAATTAATCAGACTTATATATTCACAGCTACCTAAATTTCCATTTATACCTTGGGCCACTTGTGCAAAAAAGTCTACTTTAGCGGATTTTTGGCACAAATTTTATTTTACAATTTATTTAAAACGGGGCAATTAAATTTTAATTATAAAGCTACTTATAAAAATTCAAAGAAAAAGATATAATTTTCCTGGAGGAAAATTTTTATATATTTTTAATACTTAAATTTCGTAGTCTGAAAAGATAGTTAAAATGTTCGGTAGGCGATCGATTCCTACTAGAAGAAGCAAAGCAGCAGGAGCGATGTACAGGGGGATATAGATGTAGTCTTACGATCTCCGGCAAAGAGCAGAGAGAAGACGTAAGGAAAGTTTTCTAAAACCACAAAGTACCGCTCGTAAAACCGGCGGCCTCGGCGCGTATGTTCCTCGACGTCGTCGAACTAGCCGCGAGTCTGGCTGCGCGCAGGCATTTTTTTTCTTCTCCCGCGCTCTCTCATGTGCAGCGACTTGACTTTTATTGCGTGTATCGCGGCGCGCGCTAAGTACCCCTAATCATCGTGCGGCCAGCAGGCCGCGATCTAATAAAAAATTCATTACGCAACATTGGCTCGTATACACATGTCTAGGGGTAAACAGTGCGGGACTTTCTATAGCCTCCTACTATCGAGGTGGATTTTAATGTTTCGGCGGCTCGATTCATATCTACTAAACCATCAGTTTTATTCTTATTGTTTTATGCTACCCTTTACGACGTTTATACTACTATATTGCAGTATTTTTCGATTAATTTTTCTTATTTTACATTTACTCGAATTTTCAAATTCTTTAATTCGCTTATACTATATTGTTCATATTGTAGCAAGAAATGATTAAGAATTTTGAAAATAGTGAAAAAATAATAAAATACACGTCGAGCATCAATTTACATGTATGAACGCTATTTTCATATATAGCGCAAAGCGATGGTTTGATAGGCTCGAGCAGAAAAAAATCGTCCGCTCGTACCTCGTCGCACGAAAATAGCTTTACGATTTAATATCCAACGAGTAGAGAAAGAGTAAGAGAGTGAGAGAGAGAGAGAGAGAGAGGGAAAGAAGGAACACGAGGTAGATCGAGCAGTCGGATAAGGCGCGTTCAGGAAAATCAATGGACGTTAATGCGGGGCGACGCGCGGCCGATTCAGAATTTTTTCCAAGGCGGCGCTGACAAGCTAGGGGCGTAGAAAATATCGAGGTACAGTTGTATACGCCGAGCGCGCAATTAACGCCGTTAAATATGCGTACGTCAGAGATGCGCGTTCAACGCACGAAGAAGCTAGGGGATAAAAAGAAAAAAAATCTGGAGGATCCTTGACCTCGACTCGTCGCTTTTGCTGCGATCAGCGCCGATCGCCGCTGCCGTTCTTCCGGAAATTTGAGGTTCTCCTCGCGCTGCACACTATAAGTCTTGAATTCTTCTTTTTCGGCTGGCGCGCGCTTCCCCGGCGTTCTGGCCGGCAGCGCGTTTTATGTTTTTTGGGACGCGCGATAAATTAAAAAGTTTCAGCTTCGATATAATCTTTTTCTCCAAGCCGGTAATTAAGAATTTAATGAAACGTCGTTGATGCCTCGGAAATTAAGATTTGAAATCGGCAGTAGCGCAGGGCCGCGCTTATGGATCGCCGCGTGATCGAGTACGAGATTCAATAAACCTGACGTTAAGTGTCCGCGCCCAATTTTAATTGCTTTCTCATGGAAATACAAATGCCTATAAGACTTGTTAAATTTAAAGATAACATGGCGCGATATATCGACTTATTATTACATTTATTAATAGCCCGATAAAGTTAGTAGCTACGTGCGCGCGTGTCGGCAAGCGAGGCAGAAAAGATGTTTATTTATCAGTTATTATTGGCGACAGCTCTTATGCGCGGCATCTTTATTTCGGTCGGAGCAGCGATTTTGGCTTGCCGCGCTCGCTGCGCGGAGAGCTGGATAGATAAAATCAGCTTTAAACGTCGGGTAATAACGAAATCCAGCGACGTGTATGATCGAAAACGTGCCGACGGCCCCGGAATTCGTAACCGCTGCGCTTCTGCGCCCCATCGACTCGGAGCTTCCCGTGTCGAAAGTACGCGCTCGGCATATCATTAGGCGCGAATTTGAATGGCCCGTAAAAGGAGAGACGCGGCCGCAGCGCAATACATACTAATTAATTTCAACGCTGCAATTTGACCTGCCCTCCGTATTATATCTCTTTTCTACCGTGCACGCGCGTTCTATCTCTCGCGAATATCAAAACTCTCAGGATTATTTCTTGCCCTGCGCTAGCGCGCTAACGTTAAGACATTGCTATCTCGACAAATCGTCAATTTGGCCCATTAAAGCGTTAAATAAGTTTAATTTCATGGAGCGGCGGGCGTCGCTTGGATATATTTGATTGATTTACGAGTGTGAAGCTCGAGCTGCGCGCAAGAGTAGCGCAAGGGTAGAGCAGATCGTTATGTTGGATTGTATTGTAAATTATCTCGCTTATGCAAATGGCGCTTTGTTAAGTTATTATATTGGAGCAAGCGAGTGGGGAATTTAATAAGTATTGCGCCGTGATGTTGTCTTTTGGTGTGCACTTGCAGCCGCAACGCTCGCTGGATATATAATGTGACGTGAGGCGCGTCTAATTGCACGTGGACGAAGCTAGCGCGGCTACGAAGCTGTTAGAGCTTATGTAACGATCTGGATGCGATAAGTAATTGCCAATTGGACCACGTAAGAGGCTTATCTGCCTGTACCGATCGCAACCCGCCTAGTCGCCCCGAGAGAGATAAACCTTTGCTCTCTCTCTCTCTCTCACTCGCATTATCTCCCCTCTCTACCAAATGCTCCTCGCTCGCTACTCGCGCGCGCGCGCTATCTCGCAGAATAAGCTCACCGTAAGTAGACACGTACCTACTCTCCCTCTCCACCTCTCGCTCCCTTTTGTCCTCCAAACGCAATCTCAGACCTCCAAACGCAATCTCAGATATCGAATGTTTAATTGAAAATTTACTATTCTTCATTCAAGGACCTGCAACGGTTTACAATCAGATATATTCTAATAATCAAGTAAAAACAAATTTAAAAAGTAACCGATAATTCACCACTTTTGCTTGACATAAGAATGATGGAGAAAAGCCAAGTACAAGTCGTATAGCTAAAAATTTGATTAGCTTTATTTTTTTTTAAATACAATGCTTTATCTTATAATCGTATTGGTCATGCTAAATACAATGCTTTATCTTATAATCGTATTGGTCATGCTAGAGGTTAATATAAAATTTGGTGCCTGCTGCGCAGACGGGCAGGATCGTATTTCCGTGAAAGGCAGGCTCCTCGTGGCGAAAAATTAAAAGTGTCACTCGGTTGCAGGCAATCGAATTAACGCGTAAAGAAAGGAGAGCGCGCATCGTGTCTGATTGTTGACGGCTCGGCCGGTCCACGCAGGCAGATACAGCGCGAGAAATTCGTCTCATGCAAATAGGCATATAGCCGCATTGAGCTGAGGCGATGGCAGCGGCAGCAGTACTGCTTTAATACAAGTACGGCGCAAAAGGCACAATTCTCGCCGACAATGGGCCCAAGTACCAAACACGAACAATATCCCCTCTGCTTATGTAGGGGAAGCTATGCGAGCGTGCGCACATCACGCATCAGTAGACCTTTTAAAGCGTGCCGGCGCTCTCTTTTTTCAGCCCTGCGTGTAGATATAACAGACGCACAGAAACGCAGCGAGGCAGGCACCGGCTCTCGGCCGCATAAGAAGGGGATGATCCGCCCTGGGGTCCATGTATGCTTTGCTAGCGCGCATTGTGTCACACTTCCTCATTCAAACGCTGATTTTGCGGTCGGCTTGCGTAGCAAATCTCTACTCTGGCTATTTTCATCGCTCGCTCTCCAGTCCTTTTTCTCGCTTTCCTTGCTCAGCTCTGCCGTGTATACCTGCTATTTTCAGGCCTAGATATAGATAGTCAAAGCATTTTTAGAGCGACAA
>JAPYZB010009465.1:0-10730 GCA_030522745.1 Eupelmus kiefferi | reverse complement strand
AAAAAAATTATTTAAAGTACGGTTTTTTGTAAATTTAAGCATGTGACGAAATTTTATTTTATTACAAGATAACAAAATCGGAAAACATGAAGGGAGGAAGAGAGAACAAAAGGAGCGCACGAGCACGGAGAGATGAGAGCTTGAAAGGTCTGTGTATCATGCGCGCGTGTATAAATTCTGACTCAGTGGTGGGGTAAGTTTTATGTATAAATAAAGCTCAAGGTTTTCGTATATCTGGCGTGCGTTCGCGCTTCTTTCCATTTTTTCTTCTTTTTTATTTAATCTTAATACTCCGAAGGGCCTTTGAATGAGAATATGTAAATACTCTTTCTACGACTCTTCCAAGTTTAGCTTTTTAAGTAAGTTTTTAATTAACGAGTATATTTTTTGTATTAAATTGCCGCATACCCGCTTTTTTGCAGAGAAACAACTTGATTATTTTCGATTCTTTTATATTTATTTAAAAGAGGAGCATTTAAAAGAGATTTCGATGTATTATATAATCTACTTACAATAGATGCATTAATTTGTACACTTGTATACAAATCTAAATTAATGTTTTTCTGTGAAAATCTTTACATGTAATAAAAGTTTCTAAAGTAAATTCTTTTAATTTCAAATTAAAAGTTTAAAGTTACAAGAAATACAATTAATATGCCTTATATTTTTATATATTATAAAACTGTATATTTTTCAGTTAAAACCCAAAAAAAATTTTAACGAGAAAAAGCGGTTAAAATTGTTATACCACTACAATAGGATATTTGCAAGTTTAGCTACACGAATAATAAAATGGAGAAAACAGTACTCGCATTCGCTTTATTGAATTTTTGAAAGTTTTAAAAATAATATTATTTGTATCTTATAATTGCAAATGTGTAACAGTATTTTACACTGGTTAATGTGAACTTTTAAATAAATTTTTGGTAATTTAATAGTTTTAAAATGTAAATAAATAAAAAAAATATACTGTTATTTTACAAGGAATGCAGAAATAAAGTATTTTTTCAATCCTAAATCTTTTTACAATCTTTCATTTATTTACACGTTTAAAGTACAATACTGTTACGTTTGCATATTTCAATAAAGAGTAAACAGGCGCCATTTGTCCATTCAAAATATCTATAAATTTTACTTATGGACTGTGACCTATATGTTATAAAATATTTCTTGTATAAACAAACAGACTTAATATATTTTTGAATATCTCTAAAATTCATTTTTACATTTCCGAATTATTTGAACAAACTTTATATCACTTCTTATCGAGTCTAGTGAAAATCAAATTCTTAGATGCCATGGCTTCATATTTTATTTTTAAATTTGAAATTTAGATTACATTAATACAAATATTTTGTGATATGTAATGTTTATTGTTTAAAAAAAAGTTTATTTGATAGTTTTATTAAAATTAAACGCTAGAGTTAAAAAAAATCAATAAGATAAAAATTCAAAGTGTAATGTATATACTTTTGTATTTATCGTAGAAGAGATTTTACGATAACATTTCTACCAGTCAAGATCTCGTGCCACTCGGTACAGAAAAGGAGAGCACCTTCGATATTGCAAAGTTTAGATCTATCAAGAAATCAAGAAAGCATGTGGACGAGAAGATGAGACGTGTGCGCGAGCTGGTTTATATAAAAATATGTGGCAAATGTTAGCGTGATGTCGCACGTGCCTCGAAATATAGATGCATGGAAACGTGATAAGGCGGTACCTGATATGATTCTTCTGAAAAAGTTTGTCCACTTGTTAAGGTTTCCGGTTACTATAAATCTAGAACTCATAAACTATATTGATTCTAGTTTTTTACTTAGTCATAATATTTTTTGTTGATACATGCGACAAGAAAAATTATTAAGTATTTTCGAAACACATTAATTAGGTGTATAAATCACTCTGTGAAAAGTTGTACTGTAAGTTAAATACAAAAAGCTAAACATTCTGATCAATATTCTGTTATTAATATGGGAAGCGTGTACCGGTACAAACTACGCATCTAAATGTACTTGTTTATATTATTTTTACGAAAATACTATTCCATTTTGTAAATCTTTAGTAAAGTAGTATCACTGTATTGATTGCACAATATTTTTTATTTTCTCAAATTACTATACATTTTTTAACAATAGTTCATGTAAGAAAATGAATGTATTCTCATAACACTTTGTATATAAAATCGATTTAGCTAATGATGTTTAAAATTCTTCTAAAAATCTAATAAGATAATTATTTAACTTCTTATTTATTGAATTTATAATAATGGGTCAAAAAGTATTGTTTATATAGATTACTGATTTTTCTAGGGATGATATAGATTTTTGCAAGAAAAAAAAGAAGGTTGGTAAAATATAATTATAAAATAATAATTTTATTTTATAATAAAAATATTTAATAATAATAATTATAATAATTATTATTATTACTATTATATACAATTACTCTTTAAATTATTAATAAATTTTCGAGCGACGGAGAAGAATACCTCCTGCTCCATAGCCGATCGACTAGAACTCATTTTCATGAAATACGATAAGTAAGTGCTTGCTAAGACAGTCGAGCCGCCGATCAAACAATCAAGGGGAGGGGTCAATCTCGCCGCTGTCGCCACGCACTCATCAAATCAATTTTTATCAAAATAAACATGCATTCACATCCTACATACACATAATTACAGGTAACGCGTTTTCACATCTGCACATTAGATTCGGATCTTAATATCGAGAAACTAGAAATCTTTATTATCGACATTTTATATCACTGCGAAAGTCGATTTCTTATACCTGTTGAGCGTGTGCGAAATGCCACATACTTGCACTAGTAATGCGTGAATGCAGCATTTCGCACGCGCTCGTCAGGCATAAGACATCGACTTTCTCACACCTTGTTTCAAAAATTAGTATTCGATACACTTGCGTTTAGGTGATTCGCTACTCGTACTAATTTAATGTACTAACTTGTACTCTTCGAAAATCACCTATTTTGCACATTAGTTTTACATTAGTAGTTTCAAGTAAAAGCATAGGTCTAATCCATCTGGATATAGTCATCAGGTGGTCCTAAATATACTCATAGACTACAAATTTATCGACATTTAAAATAATGTATTATACCAAAGGCGATAAGTGGAACTTTATTGCCCGAGTATGGAGTTTACATTACAAGTTGCAAGTGAGCTAGTACGAGCCGAAGGTGAGTGCTTTCTGTACGAGCTGGATACGAGTACTGCTGCAATAACACGAGAGGGTGAAAATTCACTTAACTGTGGTGGTAATTTATTTATGTAGTACATATGCATTGAATTTTGCGTATGTTCAACTTTCAACATAAAAAGCAGGAGAAGAATTTTTGGGTTCACGTTTATTATATGATATAAATCTTTACCAGCCCTTTAAAGGGAGGTAGTACAGTAAAGACTCTTGATTTATTGGCATAAGTATTATTGTTATTAATTAATTTTTAAAACCTATTTTTAAACTTTCAAGAGTTGGCACACAAAGACGATCTATCTATTTTTTGAATTAAGGTTAAAGTCATTTCACGTAAAAATGAAATTGAAAAACGAGAAATACAGAATATGTACATTGCTTACAAAAATTAATCAATAATTTAATTGACTGTCGCTACTAAATGATGTAATAAAAGATATTTTGAATTTGTCATTATAAAAGCTTTGTAAAGGAAAAGATGTAAGAAGAGTCGAAATTGTTAAGTTAAACTTTTCAAATGGTTTGTATTTCAAATATATATTTCTAAATTTATAGAAATATTGAAAAATCAGAAAATAAAAAATAAAAAAGCATTTACATCTTTCTGTACAAAATATCTGTACTTTAAAAATGTTAAAATTTTTTCGGATAGAAATCGAAAAGCTCTCACGGTCACATGAGAATTCCAAACAAGCGCGAAACGTTTTCCAATAATGTTTACTCAATGCGTGAGCTCAACTCTTTCCACGTTTGCATATGCAAGATCAAAAATTGCGCGTTTCAGTTTTCCCGTCGAATTACTAATATTTTTTCTTTTTGTTTTTCTAATTTCAGCTCTCTTTTGAAAGGCACCTTCAAACCTTTCACTCGGCTTCCAGAACCTATACAAAAAAAGCACAAAAATTCGCGTCAACCTTGAAAAATCATCGCGAAAGCTCGCATGAAAAATGTAACCGTAGATCGACGCTTGAAAAGCCCGAAGATAAACGGGGCGCAGTTCTCCCGTGGCAAAAAAATTAGAAAGCGACGACAAGCAAAGAAATTCCCCCTCAAGATAAAGTATGCAGCTCTCGGAAAAAGAAGAAACGCAGCGCGAAGCGAATACCAAGAAGCAGAAGCTTCACAGAAATCCTGCAGGTATAGAAAAAAGCGGCGAGTACATAAGCGACTTTAGCCCAGCTCGCGGCGGCGGGGAAAGAGCCGAAGGGGGGCGGGCTGGCTTGCGCGCGCTTGCCTGTGACCGTGAACAGGCTGTCGGAAGGTCGACGAAGGCCGACGGAGACCTTCACCGAGACCCAGTTGCTCTCGACATTGCCCCTGATGCTATACTCGGGCTGCGTGCGCGGCGCACCCTACCTCTGCGCGCACTCACTTTCTCCCATCCAGGCGCGCGCGCGCGCGCAAGCTTATCAGCCTTTTATATCCCCCTCACTTTCTCCCGCGAGCTCTCGCACCCAGACGCGCGCGCGCAGCCCTCACTTTCACCCGGAGAGTACCTGCACACACACACACAGTCAAGACAGCGTCTCGATACTATCCTTGCGGTGAGGCGTACAGGTCCTGGCCACGAGTGCCTAGGAGCTTCTCTCTCTCTCTCCTCTCTCTCTCTGTTCGCACCGGCGCCTGCGCGCGCGGCTGCCCGGCGAACGCTGCGTGTGCAAGCTAGCGCGCGCCGCGCTCCTTTCCGATC
Source organism: Eupelmus kiefferi (assembly GCA_030522745.1). Lineage (NCBI taxonomy): Eukaryota > Metazoa > Arthropoda > Insecta > Hymenoptera > Eupelmidae > Eupelmus > Eupelmus kiefferi. Next base: position 5,828 of record JAPYZB010009465.1, on the reverse strand, counting down.
AGAAGCCGCGTTACTATCGAGTTGTGCGCGCGCGGGATAGCCGAGCACACGCGCGCTCTCGCTGCTTTTCTCTCTTCGCTCGTGTCTATCGTACGCCCCCCGACTCTACTTTCTCTTTCTTTATACGACTAAGAAACTCCCCTTAACGCGCTGGTCGCGAGGGAGTATAATCGCAATTTTCCTTCTGCTTATATCGTCCAATTTCCGAAGACTCGCTCTCAGACTTTGAAAGAGACTGTTGCTCTGTCCGTTGCGCGCGTGACCGTGTCAAAGGGACTCTGTCGTCGAGAGAGAGTGAATCCAGAGCTGCAGAGGCCCCAGCATGGGAGTGGCGAGGCTGGGCCCGGACAGCATCCTCGAGGATCCGATCGTGCCCAGCGAGGAGGCCAATCATTCCTTGCAGATCTACGCCGGTAAGTTTTTCTCTTTCACTATTGAGCGAAGATATCGGATATCGGGAAAATTGAGGACGGAGACAGGATAAGTCGAACGACAAAGAGAGGGATCAGAGGAAATTCGATGCGGCGAGCTGCAGCGCCAAAGGGTATATAGAGCTTGAGCTTGAGCTTTCTCTCCCGCTCCCTCGCTCTGCTAGCTAACAGGTGTCTGGATATACAGATATATAGGCGACAGTGTCTACTCGTTGGAATAGCCTGGAAAACGTACGTACTGCAGACGTACTTTCGACGTATGTTTTTTCGCGCTCGCTTATACAGCGGTTTGATTAGTAAAAAAGATATACATTTTTCGAGTCCATTCTATTATTATTATACCAACGTGAGAGCTCACGTTAACCGAGTTTTGCAAAATTCCTCACGTCTCTCCTTTTTATCGGATTTCCGAGAACGCGGACGCGGAAATTTTCCGCAAATTTTTCGCGTGCTTACACCGCGGACGTTAAAAATACGTGTGATCGATCGCTAAAGTGAGATTGTAATCCGGCGATCGGGGGAGAAGACAAAATTGAGAGAGGTTTAAAGTAATGGTGCCGAGCGAGGGGCTTTAATCAAGCAAAGATTCATTACCAATAAAGCCGGCCCGATGTAAGTGGCACTGTTATAACGGCATACGCGGCCTTTCCGGCTCGGATCGCTGCGGATTTCAGTGTGCTAATGATTTGCGTTTGAGTGCGCGCTCGGCTAGTTATTGCGAATGAGCGAATCGTGGCTTTATTTGTAATGAAAATGAAAATTATAGAGGTTGTGGTAATTATGCCTGTTCGGTTAATATTCTCACGGAGGATTAATTATGTTTGGCTATACTTCATTTTCGTATCACTCCATTACTAGATTAATACCGACCAAACCATAAAACATTGAAATGTACATATTTAATTAATGACGAATTAATCATTAATTAATTGTATTATTTGGAGAAAGAGTTCGTATGAATTACTAGTACATATAATTTAATTCATTATTGATGTGTGATTACACTAATAAATTTAATCCATTTTATAACGTAATAGGTAATGACGCAAACATGAAGAAACGTTTAAATTGAAAATTTATTTTATCGTGACTTTATTACGCGACTGAAATTTTCGTTATTTCGACGTCACGACGCATTGCAACCCGCGTCACGTAATATCTCTTCGAATGGGTGTTTGTTTTCCGAAACACCAAAATCCCTGCTTTATTTATTTTTTCCTTTTTTTTTGCGCGCGATTTATTCTTCGCGAATTTTCTCGAGCGGGTTTTTTGGTTTGCTAGTCGTTTTCAAATATTCACATATTACTGATGTTTTCATTATACTCTTTTTGTTCTTTTTTATTTTCCGTAAAATGTTTCTTAAAAATATGTAAGTAAATTTTTAATGTCAGTCTTTTGTATTGTAAAAATGCATAAGGAACATATAGTATTGAGTAATACATAAAAATTAACAGAATTAAATTTAAATGCTTTAATTAAATTATTTGTTAATGAAAAAAGATTGAAAATTAAATTAAATCTCAATTGAAAAATACTAAGAACATAATTAGAACAGATAAATTTAATTATGCGTAATTATATAAATTTAATTCGTTATCATACTGATAAAGATTATGTATAAGATTGCCCTAAGTAGAAATGGTGTGACCGCTATATCGATAATGAAATAAAGTTTTATTAAATTGAATGATTTTAATAAAATTTCTTTGAATATTTTTAAAAATTTCACAAGTATATTTTTACGTACAATTCTATATACATGTAGCTTCTTTCAATAAAAAGTATTAAAAGTATGAAGCATTGTAAGAAATACTTTGTACACGAATAGCTCATATGTCCAAAACAAACATATACATGATTAAGCGAATTTCCGCATATTATTTTATATCAAAGTAATCTGAAATATTATTAAGCGGATTTTATTAAAAATTTTTTCAATAGATCAATTGTAATTGTAAAACATAATAAATCTTTTAGAAGTTTTATAAAATTATAGTTTGAAATTAACAAAAGTCAAATTTGTTTTAATGTAAATATAAAAAAAAACAATTTTAGCTTTTAATATTTTCTGAAAAATGTCCGATAAATTTTTATTTCTATTCAAATTATAATTATAAAAATTCTGCAAGGTGGTATTGTACTCCTATTAAAATATTTTTAAAAGAATATTCTGCAATCCAAACCTTTTTATGCTAACAAGCTCGAAAAGTACTTCTACTTACAACTTTTCAAATAAACGTCTTAAGAATTAATTTGGGCTTTAGAAGATTCTTGAGCAATTTCTCGAACTTATTTGCGCTTCTTTGCGGTAATGGACATCATACTTATTTTTTTATTAAAAGTATTCAATGCAACACGTGATCTATTGTTATAGACGTATAAATAAATTTCTACTATCAGAAGATTTAGTTGTTTTTTTTTCTGACAGCACATTTGTTTACTGAATTTTTTAAAAGCTTTTAGATTTACGTATTTAAATAAAAGCTACTAATATAACTCACAACATACTACACGTCATGCATACAAAATCAAGTGAAGCTAATTAAAAAACTTTTATTTCATTTATAACTCCCACTCTGCTCGTATCTCAATCAGCGAAAAAACGACAAAAACTTAAAACACCCCAACGAATCTCATTCACTCAGCCCAACAATCCCATCGCAACCCACCTTGATTCGCAAAAACAGCCCAACGCAAAACGCAATCCAACTTGTCAATCTCCACCCACAATCTCGATCAATCGCTACTCCTCCGATCGAACCAACCTCTTCTACCCATCGCAAAAAAACAAACAATCCATTCCTCTTATCGCCAGCCTATACCCAGAAGCTTGCGGCAAGGTCAAAGCGCCGCGCTCGGCAATCTCCCTTTCTTTCATAGCTAGCATTGTAAGGACGCGGAACAATGCGGCGACTGGCCTTGGCCCCTCTAGCTGGGCGCGACTCGCTGCAAAGTAGGAGGGACTCCATGCGGCTTTTCTCGCGTGCTAGGCGAATTTTCCTGCTTTACAGGCGGCGCAGTTCTCGCCGATAAGGGCATACGAGTGTCACGGTCATTCGGATCTGTGTGTATGTGTGTGGTTGGTGCTTAAAATTTTCGAGTGCCTATGTACGAGGAGGATGACTTTTTTGGCCTTCGGAAGATTCGAGAGGGAGAGAGACTGTATGCGCGAGGTTTAATCGAATCTCTGAGCTTTTGGTTGGTGGGAGTTGGGCAGCGCGTGCGTAGACAGGAGGAGAGAGTTTGCAACAAGTGGTGAAAAATCGTTGGCCGCGGCGCGCACGCTTCGGTATATAACGAAGTTGTCACAGCGCCGGCGCTCTCTCAAAGGAATTCGTTATTCGTTTTCTCCTATATATACGGCCTTTTTTTGGTCGCTGAAAAATATGTTTTTGCCGGCAAGATTAATCTGGAAAAGTAATTTAACTATCGGAATAATGTTTTTGTTTTTATGTCTATATGATTACTTTGGTCTATCAAGTTATGGGAATGGTATTAGTTCGTTTGAGTAATAGTAGTTGATGTGTTTTGTTGAAGTTTAAGTTAAACACTTGAAAATGATGATAACAACAATTCAAAATGTTTGATGGATAATGTTTTACTAATTCTCACAAAATGTTGCTCTAAATATGAGGGCTCTTATCACTCCAGCTTCCCGTTTTCAAATCACACTCTCGTCCGTTTTGTTATCGCGTGCTTAACCGTTAATTACTAAATTGATTACCGATTCCGTGCTAGTTAGGCTGTGTTTAACATCACTCCAAATTACGAATCATGCAATGTTTGAAATGAATAGCTAATATCAGTTCAATGATAAACGTGTAATAGTTTTTATAATTAACTTGTAAATAGAAATTTTTTAAAAACTCTAGTAAACATAATCATTGCTTGAGAAACAGCTATGATTACTTATTTATTCTCTTATTATTAATAGAATAAATTTCACATAGAAACACTAATATTAAACGAGAATATAAAGCACTTAATATAATAAAGTAATTTTATGTTGCACTTAAAATAGTTCAATACTCAAACTCGAACTTACTTCTCCCTACGCAGTAATTTACTAATACAAGTGAATCAAATAATTTCGATAAAAAAAAAAACGAAAAAATACGAGTATAAACTTAAAAGTATAAACATCATCCTCCCGCGGATGCAACTAGCTATCGCAACTAAAGTCACAATACCGCTCCCTCATCAGCCGCTCCTCTTTCCTCCTAAGGCTTTTATACTATATCTTTTCTATCGGACACGCGCTCCCAGGCAATTTTAATCGTCTCTACTTGTATTAATAACATCCAAAGACGCGCAAATATACACACACGCGCTCGCGCTCATATATCCTTGAAACTAAGCATCATCCAACTATAGGGGCCGCAGATTCTTCCCCCTACCACCTAGTGTCGCGAGAATATCCAGCTCACCAATAATCGATGATTACTGCAGAGGGGGGGAGATGTAACTCAAGGTATATAGGAGATCACGCCTGATCGCATTCCGCGCTCGCTGCAGGTACTTACGCCCGAGTATTTATCGGGGGGTGTTAAGTCGTCGTGCATATCATGCTGTTTATCTAGCAGCCTGGAATCTCAGGGAAATGCAGCGGCGGCGCTGTTGAGCTTTCCGGAATCACGCGCAGGGATGTACAAGAAGCAAGATTAATTACGCGCGGTCTGTTTGCGCTTACGAAGTTGTTGCGATCAAAGCCTTTAATCGAGCCCTAGTAAATAGAGATTAGAGGGTTTTATTTTATTGCGGCGAAATTTTAGAAAGTTTGAGAGTGGGTTTCGATCGGTGCAATCTGAAGTCAGAAGTAACAGTGTTATTATTAACTTGTTTTGGGGAAATATTCATTTTTCACGATAGTTTAGTTTATTATATAATAAAAACACTGTAAATTCAATTGATTAAGAGTATGGGTTCCTAATGTATTTATCGGTGTTTAGTTTGATAATTTGAATTTATATTATTCAAAGGGCGTCTACACAAGCTGCTTAAAGCGCAGTAAACAACCTTTAATCTTAGGCTTTTTTCCGGTTTATGTAGATATGCTCTTAAATAACCTTCGTACATATCACTAATTAAATACATTATCACTATTTTTACAGTCTTTAAATTAGAAATAATACAGTTATTTTGAATGTAAGCTTCGTAACAAATGCTAAGAGTTCAATTTTTGTCTATAGAATATGGACAAATTCGCAAACACTTTAAATTAGGCTCGATTCTGATTGGTTGTTCCACAATAAGGATGAGAATCCAGTTTAGTTTAAGTTACATATATATGGCGCATGTAGCACGCTAGATCTAACTAGTTTATTTTAATATGCCATGCTTGCGCGGAACCAGTCTAATATTTGATAAGGACTACTAATTATAAAAAAAAGTTTTTAT
>JAPYZB010009455.1:0-10270 GCA_030522745.1 Eupelmus kiefferi | reverse complement strand
ATATTAAAATAAAATTTGAAAAAACAAAATCTCATTTCTTTACGAACTGATCCTATTGATGCAGCATTTTTTTGGAAACCTAAACGAAAGATAAACCATTTTGTGATTTTTTATTTCACATTGTGAAATTTTCAATTCCCAAGCCTAAACCAATAACTATCATTTTTTCTATGTGGTGGTGTTTTTTTTTTTCATATTGCTCCATTTTTAGCAGATTTTCCAAGGGTGCCCACAACCAAACCAAAAAAAAATTTCGACCAGCAATGAGCATTTCGCAAAATTTATAGAAAAAATGTTTTTATTCAACGGAATTGGTTTTATTCCTTCATTAGTATTTATCCAAGCCTCTAGCTTTCGATGGATACCGATACATTCGAAAAATATGCACTTGGTCAAAAGTTATGAGTAAAAAACAAAAGGGTGCGCACAACCGAACCCTTTCCCCTACATCATTACGGAGGGCAATTATGTGCTGGATTTGTTTATATCGGAATACATTTTTTTTAATGGTCATAAAACTGTATTATTTAGACATCTCGATAAAGTGAGAAAATAAGAACCCGCTAACTATAATTACTACTTCACCTATCTCGAACAGTTTGCAATTCTTTTGGTATTTTCGCAAATGTTACTTGACATTTCAATGTCTCGGAGGCAGGAATTTCTCCTTGATAATAAAAAAATTCTGTATTAAATGGGAAATAGGTTTAACATCATAAAATAGATTTAAAAAAAATCATTCAGTGCCCTCACGGGACCTATTGATGCTACCGGGCAATGTGACGCAGCTACATTAAGGCCTCAGGACTAAGTTTGAGCAATAAGAAATCATTTAAATTTATACTTGATAATATTTATAATTTAACTATCTATTTCTTTTGTTTAAATTCAAACTACCATAACTTTGGACCAGATTAATAGTTTTCAATTCTGTAAAAAGCAAATTGAAGCTGAACTCTTTAAGATTTATTTTCTATTTTAATGCTTAATGTAGGATTATTGAAATTTTACGCATAAGCTGCTTTTCTTAAGATAATACTGAAAATGCACATAACTCAAGTTTTAAGGCCTATTCGATGAAACTCCGGGACACGGGTTCCATTTTTTTTGTTTAAAAAAGACCCTGGAAAAGTTTTAGGAAAATCCGTGACCCGGAGGTGGGGTCCTCTCCTTGTAAGTCAAAACGGACAAATCAATAAAATCTACTATTCTTAAAGTTAATCAGTCTTTGTGGTCAGATCACAGAAAATAATTGCACAACGCCCACGCTCCATCACAGCCTTAGTCGTACACACGCTTCTGCCCCATTCATACCAGTCACTCATACTATAAATACATTCACTCCCCGCTTAAAACTAAGTAATAAATTAGGACAGGAAAACGAACATATAGGACACCACGACATGAACGGAAATAAGTTCGGACGCGGACGAGACATGTAAAATAAATATATTAGTGTAAATGTTAATCGAGTTCAAACAGGTGCCTCCTCAATGCTCGCTTGAAGCTAAAAAGTGATGGTAAATTTCTGATTGAGGACGGGAGTGAGTTCCACAACACTGCGCCGCGAATTTTAAAAGCATCATCAGTAGTTTCAGTATGTTGTGGAACCTTGAGCTCTTTAACATCACCTTGCACAGGACCCCTGGGAATATGTCTAGTGCATAACTGCTAGGCTTACCAATTCTAAACATTTTGTACATGTGTATGAGAGTGAAAGAATCTCTTCTAGAATCTGTTTTAAGCCAACCTAGCTCCCTCCTGTACGGTGTGAGGCGAGCATCCCTCCTAACACCGTACATGCATCGAACACAGGAGTTTTGCAGTACCTGCAGTCTACGACTTTGTTCGTGTGTTGCGTCTAAGTATACTACCGAGCAATAGTCTAGATGAGGAAAAAGCAGCGCTACAGCCAGCTTTTTGCGTAGAGCCTCAGTGGTAAATCGACGGAAGAATCGCAGCACATACAACACACGATAAAATTTCTTAGTGACCTGATCCAAGTAAGGCCTCCATGTCAATCCACCATCGAGAACAACACCAAGGCTCGTGACTGAGTCCGAGAACGAGACATACACGCCGTCGCCTATACGAACACCTGGAAGATTCTCATTATAAATTTTCTTAACCGTTGTACTTTTGCCCAAAATAATTGCCTTTGTTTTTCCAGTGTTCAGGCCAAGCTACGCACGCTCAGCCCATCTCGACATAGCCGCAGCAGCCGACTTCAGTACCGCAACCCCCTCAGCCAGACCACCACTCGGTACCTGTGTATATACTTGCAGATCATTAGCATACAGAAGATGTTTGACCCGTCCACTGTCGAATAGCCCACCAACATCGTTTATGTAAATGCAAAACAACAGCAGTCCCAGCACCGATCCCTGTGGTACTCCAAGGTCGGTGCCAATCCAAGGGAAATAATCAGACGATCTAGTAACGACCAGTTGTTCTCTGCCCGAAAGATATGAACGTACCCAGTAGAGAACACCCCTTCAAAAGCCCAGACGCCTCATTCTATCCAGTAGCCGCCCGGGTAAAACCGTTTCGAATGCCTTAGAAAAATCAAAAACCAGAAGGATCGTAATTAATTTTTTACTCATGCCAGTCGTGATGTCCTCCATCAATTTTAACATAGCCGTTTCTGTCAAGAGGAACCTTCTAAAACCAGTCTGAAACGGATCTAGGACCCCTCGCCTTACCAGGAGTTCGGAGAGCTGCTCGTGAACTATCTTCTCCAGCACCTTTGAAAGAAATCATAAGAGCGCTATTGGGCGAAAATCAGATAGTGTTGATAGCGCCGAGCACTTATTCAGAGGGATGATGTGTGCCCTCCTCCAAAGGGCTGGAAAAGTCCTGCTCATGAGAGAGGCGTTAAACAGCCCAGCTAGCATGTCACCAATGACTGACAGGGCTCTCACTACTACACCCTGCGGGATACCATCCTCACCGCGCACCTGAGAGGCGAAATGCGTTACCGAGAGAACGACGTCGCTGAGACAGACCTCGGAGAAGGAAAACTCCTCCAAAGATGCCGAAGCAACGACATCCTCCATGGCACGCACCTTATTGGTTCGCGAGAGAGACACCCCAGCAAAGTGCACGATTAGATCCCGCGGCAGAAGACCATTTAACGCCTCAGTCCTTCTAGGCTGGAGTCCGAGACTTCGCAACTCATCCCAAACCCTGTTGTTGCCCAATGATTCAAAAAGTCTATTCTGATGGAAGATGGTCTTAGCTTCATCAGATTTTGTTTGGGCTTCCTTGCGTAAAACCATGAATTCAGATAAATGCTCCTCGGAACCCGTGCGTTTGAAGCGCCTGTACACAGCATCACGTTTTTTAAATAATCTTTCCAGCTCAGCGTCGATCCACGGAAGCTTTCCTCTACGAGGGGTGAAAGTTTTTAATGGCGCAAGTGCGTTCATGGCCTCCGAGAGATTCGAGCTGAGCTGGTTGAGCGCAGAGTCAATGTCCGTAATGTCTGTTTGGAATAACGACCAGTCACGTCCTCGCAGAAAACTAGCTAGCTCGTCATTGTTAATACGACTAAAGTCACGGCAAGTAAAAGTTTCGCCAGCAAGCTCCTGCGTGGGCGCTCCGATCATGATGTTAATGATGTTATGGTTGTTTTGTCAAGGCGGAGGGTCATTTTCATTATTATAGTATATTACGCATCTAGGGAGGTAAAGAATTGGCAATGTGCTATGGGATTGCCATTTTACCTCCCGTGGTGCGTATACTATTTTTCACCATACCCGGGCCGAAAATAACACTTTCGTGATTTTGAGCCGGGAGCGGAAGTGGTACTTTCGGCCGGGGTATGGTGAAAATAACTTTATCGTTGCTGTCTACAAACATAATGTCTATCCAAGTGCTCGACACATAGGGGCTGTGTTTGTACGTTGGTCCATGCTGAACGATCTGAAGCGATAATTCATCGGATAATTGCCTTATTAAATTTGAGTCTGGCGTGTCTTTCAGGAGGTCGCCGTTCAAGTTTCACATTATTATTTTTTGACTGTAGTTAAGAGAATGTTTTCTATGTAGTGAGAGCATTTTTGAATTTTTCCAAGTGATACCCGGCGGACGATAGATTACGGCTACAAAAATTGGAGAGAAGCCACCCTACTATAGCGCAACCATAATGAACTCTAGTTTATTGTGCTTGCCAGCACCAGTAGTGTTAGAACATTCTAATATTTTAACCTTGTAATAGTCACGCACATACAAGGCAACTATACCACCGTTGAGATTTCTATCTTGTCTAAAGTTCTTAAAACCGGTTACACGAACCACGTCATCACTAATGAAATTGCTTAGCCTGGTCTCCGCTACCCCAAAAAGGTGGTCAGTGGGATGATCTGCGAGATATTGGCGGAGGTGATCAACGTGTCTTTGGAGAGAGGTCAGATTGATATTAGGGGGTTAATTCATTCTACCCAAATAAGCGAGATATAACTTATAAAGTAACAACAAAAAAATTATTCTATTCATACAGAGCGGATTACAAGCGATTAAATAATTTTATTTTCTTATTCGAATCACCAGCCTTATATCTCTGCGAAAACGTATGCTTTTGCATGGTTCAATGTTTTAAGGACCGAAACGAGAAATCATGAAATTGACTTTATTTCGGTAGATTCAGAATCTTCGAATTCAATTTTTAATTTTTTAATTTGTTCAAATAAAACTTAAATTTCTTTTCTAGTCAAGATTACTTGATAATTTTGCACAATAATATCCATGAAAATAGTGCTCGAGTATATTAGTTTGCATACTTTACTTTAAATGATCTAACAGATAATACTCAAGCTTCTTTTCAAGTCAAGATTACTTGACAATTTACTAATTGTTTGACTATTTTTTATGTACCTTAATTAGAAGAAAAGTTCAGGCGACCTTGCAGAATAATGACCATGAAAGGGGCGCACGTGTATCAACATAAAGTGTCAAGTAATTTTGACTAAAAATGAAGCTTGAGATTCGTTCGCTAGATCATTTTAAATATGAACTAAAAAAGTTAATTTTTCTAGTTTTCAAAAAAATTATTTAATTTTGAAACATAGGTTGAAATCAGAGAAAGATAATTAAAATCTAACACATCCCAACAAATATCTTATTGAATATTTAACTAAAATTTCGTACCTATGCCCTTCGAGATACCGTTCCATCCATACCGAGCGCACCAGGCTCGAGATCGTCCGTTTGAAAAAGCGCCCACAAAATCCTGGTCCTCGCCAAAAAACATCCTTAAATCCGCCCAGCGACTACCTCAAGAATCACAGCCGATCCGCCCCTGGAGTATTCTTTGCGTCATATTTACATTTTTATATTACAATTTTAAATTTTGTGCGTTTGTAAAAATAAACACAAATCTTATCTTAATTAACTAACTTATAATAGATTTTGATTGTCCTACTGGTTGCTGATTTGTACTCTTACATCTTATGCCATTACCATGCGCACTTTTATATGTAATTACATGCTAATGAATTTTCGCTGCTTTATATTAGTCCAAGAAAGTAAGGAGGAAGAGAAGTCTTCCATGATTGATTGCGGTTGCTGATTCTCGATATTGATTATGAAGATTATTGAAGATTTTTTACTGCTCATGTTGGATCCCTATTGAGACGACTGATATTATTGAAATTTACAAAATTTATTTACACTTCAACTTCTTTTCTACAAACGATACGTAGCTCTAGTAAATTGTCACGTAATTCTCACTTAAAAAGAGGCTTGAGTTTTGTTCTCCAGGTCATTTTGAGTACGCAAATGATGTGAATATATATGCGAACCGATTTCAATGCTATTATTCAGAGAGAACATCTGAACTTTTTTTCTACATAAGATACATACATCTAGCAAATTGAGAAGTACGGTTTACTTTAAAAAAAGCTTGAGTTTCGTGCGCCAGATCTTTTTAAGTACATAAACTACATGAATAGAAATAAAAAATAATAGAAAAAGATTAAAGTAGTCGCTTTTTAAACTTTTTTTTGTGTATTTACAAACATTTTTTGTAGTACTAACTCTTAATTAATTTAATTTGTAAACTAAACTTATTATCAGATTTTGATCGATTATTTGAAAAATGGAATGTGGCATGTTTATATTTATAACTAAAATTGAAATTGTTAAAAAATAAAGAATATTCAATAATATTTATTTTCCTAAAATAAAATTTTACATTTTCATACATTTTTCTGTAAGTTCGCGTACGTTCTCTTACGTTTTCGAATTCGAACTCTCGAATCGCGCTAACTTCATCATATGAAAATAAGGTTACTCTGTCTTTCTTCTGATTTGAACTCCACAATATGGATAACGGAAATAACATTCCCCAAGGGGAAATACTGCGCAAGATTGAGCGTGATAACATCATGGTCCAGATTATGAGTAGAATTGTAGGTGAAGAGGGTAATGTTAATTATGTACACGCGAGGACTCGTTTTGCGAATGAACATCCTAACCAACCTTTTCCTTCTAGACAAACTTTCATGAGGTAAGTGAAACCGTCCTTCCTCCATTCATAACGTTTTTTCCTACTTTATAAATTTCCCGCCTGATAAAAACCTAATTTTTTATAAGTGAGAGGGGCATTTTTTATAATCTAATATAACGTTAAGGTAAAACTGTTTTTTTCTTCGCTCTTCGCGCTTTCGTTAAATAAGTAGTTAAATAACAGCAGATGTCTACAAATATTTTCAAAAAAATCGAAAGAGAGAAACCATCCCTTTGGGCAGTTCATAGAGGTGAAATTCATTTAAAAATTTCTTTCTCGGATCCTAAATTTGTTGGATCCGATTTTCTAATAGTTTATGATTCGTTGGGTAAAAGCATATGTCCATATATATTTTCAAAAAAATCTACAAAGAGGAACCACTCCTATTGGCCACGTAATAAAGGTAAATGTCACTTAAAAATTTCTCGGATCCTAAATTTATTGTACCCGATTTTCAAACGGTATATAATTATTTGCGCAAAAATAGATGTCTAAAAATATTTTCAAAAAAATCGAAAGAGAGACATCCGTTTTATACAAAAACTAAATTTTTTACTTGAGCTAGAAAGCTCATCATGTATTCCCCCCTTGATCTTGCCCTTTAATATTCTGGAAGGCCGTGCGTGACCTCTGTTATTTGCTGTAAGGATGGATGCAGTCTTAAGAAGCAGCCAAATTGTCATACGAATATTCCGCCCAACCGGTAAATCGATTAACCAAAGCTCGGGAGCCCTTCACGTGTCTCTCCATCCAAATATCACGCGTTAAAACCTTGCGAGATTCTTAAAATGCTGCGAGATCTATTTTACGTACGACTAGTGTGCCTGTGCTCTGCAGAGCAAATAAACGGGATCATACGGATATTCCGCTCCACCGGAAAATCAGTTTGCTCGAGCCAGGAAACTACTGATAGGTCCCTCTATCTAAATATCACGCACAACATCCTAATAATATTCTAGATGGCCATGCGTGACCTCTGCTATTTGCTGTAAGGATGGATGCGATCTTCAGAAGCAGCTAAACTAAGCCATACGGAGTTTCCGCCCTACCGGAAAATTGGTTAACTAGAGCTCAGAAGCTCCTTATGTGGCTGTCCATCCAAATATCACGCACAATAGCCTAATAAAACTCTGGAAGGAGAAAAGGTCTAGTAGGAGAAAAGGTTGAACGACCTCCAATTTGACAGTAGCTCCGATATCAAGGCATAGGTATAAAAATAAATGCGTTTCGGCAAATCAAACTGCTAAAAAATACTAAAATAATTGTAAAAGATATTTTTTTTAAGACTGCGTCCCTTTGATATCTGATTAGATGTTATTATGGAAATTGACCAGTCGAAAGAAATTCAAGTTTCGTTTTAGATGAGAATCACTTAAAGAACACTTAATAATAAAATAATAATCGTAAAACTATGAAATTCCACCATCGATCGTCATAATGTTTTTTATATTAAATTTTTATTTTATTTATGCAGAGTTTGGAGAATTTTTCGTGAGCACCATCAGGTCGATCCACCTCGGCGTGCACACCCCCGTCTGGTTCGTGATGTTCTACGTCCAATCGTGAAAAACTGCATAGTGCAGAATCCTATACAAAGCGCAAGAGGTCTCGCTCGAACTATTGGTAAATTTTAATTTATACAAATTAAAATAAGTCATTTTATAGCAAATTATTGCACCGCGTTTATCACTTTCGATACGCTCGTGCGCCCACATACGCCGTGCCTACTTTCGCCACTTGTATTGTAATGTACTATTTAAGAATGTTAACTTGATAGAAATTCACAGAATATAAATAATAGTACATTGTGCAACAAGGGGAGGAAGTAAGCATTTTCTAGCGAGGATTAGGTGCTGAAAACACCTTACACGAGTCTGAAAAAGCCTTTCTTCCCACGTTACACACCATATTTTTTCCAACGAGCGCAAGAAAGGCCCTTTTTTAGTTTTCTTAGGCGTTTTTCCGGGTATTCTCGAAACATTGAACTTCTTTATAACGCTCTTGTGACTAAAAATTTATATTTTTAATTGCGCAGAAGATCGATTAAAAGAGCTGTTCCAATGCTTTACGATGCTTTTTGGCTCGTTAAAAAGCCACAACTTTACGCGTTTTTACAGCGATTTTGCGATGGCGCGAGAAAAAGAGCGATATGCTGATTTCAGGGATACTTCGAAAATTTTCGCTTTTTTAACCCATTGCCGCCGCTGGAAAAATCAATCGTTTTTTACGCTTAAAAGGTCTTTTCAAAGGACTCTGTTTGATCTTCAAAACGACATGAAGTGCGTTAAAAGCGAGAACTTTGAACGTCTGTACGGTGAGTTGTCGCAAGGAGGGGCGCTCGGGGTTTCGCTGCAGAGCGATAAACGAGCGGTCGGCGTCCTCCTGCTCCAAGCAGGGTATAACAGGTTGAAGGAACCGCTGGGAAGCATCTCTCGGTACCAGTCGCTGGGACTGTGATCCCTCGGTGGGGCTTCTGCGTTGCGTAGAGGGAGGACACAGCACTAACCCCTCTACGTAGACTCTGGGTCAAATCTAGGCGAGAGAAAGCTCGCCCAACTTAGTGTCGGCTACACTACCCAGGAAGGTCGGCCTCGGGGGTCTTCTAGTTGAGTTACTGCGGGAGCAGTCCCAAGGAACCGCTGCTGCTGGCGCTGGAACTGCTGGGGTTGGCTTCGCTGACTCTGCTGTCGCTGTTGCCCTTCTCAGGTTCGATGGCGGCAGGCGGATGATCTCTCTCCGCAGTCGGTAAGGTGGCAGAGCTCCAATTCCGCTCACTGTAGTCCGATCCGGCGAGGTGAGGGTGGAAGGATGAAGGAAAGGAATGATCAGGAGTGATCGGCTAAAAAACGAGGCAAGCCTCGTAGGAGCGGTAATTAAATAAACAAGATTTATTTAATATCCAGAAAACACCTTTATTGCAGTTAATCTTTGGGGTTAGCCAATGCCGCACCATAACCAAACCATAGCCGCCGCTGGAAAAATCAATCGTTTTTTAAGCTCAAAAGTTCGTTTTAAAGGACTTTGTTTAATCTTCAAAACCACCCGAAGCGCGTTAGAAAACGAGGACTGAGCGTCTGTACGGTAAGTTTTCTTAGGCGCTTTTCCTGGTTTTCTCGAAATATTGTACTATTTTGTATCGCTCTCGTGGCTCTAAAAATTTATATTTTTTAATGCGCAGCAGATCCATTAAAAGAGCTCTAGAATCAACAACTTCTAGCGTTTTTACAACGATTTTGCAAGGGCGCGAAAAAACGAACAAAATGCTGATTTAAGGGTTATTTTTAAAATTTTAGCTTTTTTAAACCATAGCCGCCGCTGGAAAAATCAATCGTTTTTTAAGCTCAAAAGGTCGTTTTAAAGGTCTCTGTTTAGTCTTGAAAATAACCCGAAGCGCGTTAGAAAGCGAGCACTTTGAGCGTCTGTACGGTGAGTTTTCTTAGGCGCTTTTCCTGGTTTTCTCGAAATATTGTACTACTTTGTATCGCTCTCGTGGCTCTCAAAATTTATATTTTTTAATGCGCAGCAGATCCATTAAAAGAGCTCTTTCTATGCTTTACGCTGCTATTTGGTTTGTTAAGAATCAACAACTTCTAGCGTTTTTACAACGATTTTGCAAGGCCGCGAAAAAACGAGCGAAATGCTGATTTAAGGGTTATTTTTAAAATTTTAGCTTTTTTAAACCATTGCCGCCGCTGGAAAAATCAATCGTTTTTTACGCTCAAAAGGTTTATTTAAAGAACTCTGTTTAATCTTCAAAACCAC
>JAPYZB010009452.1:0-10043 GCA_030522745.1 Eupelmus kiefferi | reverse complement strand
CTCTCTCTCTTTCTCTCTATCTTTGTGTGACACTGAAATCAAGAGAAACTGACAAGTTCGATCTGCCGAGCGCAGCGCATAGTGCAGCCTTTTCTTCTCTCTCTCCCTGCTTCCTCTACGTCGTGCTGCTCGCTTGGAGAGCGAGATGTTGGCTTTCTCCCGATCGTTTATCATGCAAGCGCGCAAGCGGGATTATTGCTACGATTGGACCGCGCTCGCCCGGAGACGGCTGAGCTGTTTATGGGCAGATTTAAAGAGCACGAGAGCAAGAGAGAGGGAGTGAGCTGAGCAATAATTTTGCCGGTGGTTTGGCTGCTGTGGAGGCTCTCTCTCTCGTGGGTTGACTGCACTGATTTACGGAATTATGATGATGCTTTTATGGCTTTTCCGTGGATGTGTGCTGTAGGGGAGATGATTTGGACGAGGAATTTAAAGCAGGCAATTACGGGCCTTTCGCGAGCGAGATTTCGAGTTTTGACAGCTCCTGATTTACGGCGGCGTTAGATGGGAGTTACTTTTAGCTGACAATAAACATTCCAGTAGAAACACACATTACAAATACCTCTCTGCTGGTATATTAAACGAAGCCTTCCGAAGTGTCACAATTCCAGAATTTCCGGGCCGATCGGATAAATTACCGCGCGGGCGCTCTAATCACGGTCCATCTTCAGAGGCGAGGAGAGAAAGAAAAAGAAACAATCTCAAAAAGGCCTTATCCCCGTCATCGAAATCCTACATCCTGAATTCCAGCGGCGTATCGGCGATCTACAAACGACCTAAATTTCTCCCCCTCTCGGCTCTCGCAGACATCGATAAGGCCGTTTCGCCGCGAACACGTGAAAAGAGCATTCAATGTAGCCGTGTGGCTGTGTGTCTGTGTCTGCGTGTACACCTATATACTCTTCGGAGGAAGCCTCGGCGCGCACTGTGAATACCTCTCTCGGAGATTTCTTGAAAAAGTCAAGAAGCGAGCGAACGGAATATAAGAAGAGAGAGAGAGAGGATGTAGGCAGAGCGCAGAGCAGCGAGGGAGAAGAATGACACGCCGAGAGCGAAGAATGGAAGGAAGAGCAGAGAGAGAGAGAGCGAAATCAAGCGAATGGAGCGGGACAATATTATCTTACGATACGATCTCAGATGCCTTCCTCGCTCGCGTACACGAGAGAAAGAGAGAGAGCATGTCACAGCGAGTGCAAACGGTGGACAATGCGGCTATTGTTAGTGCATAATGGTCGGCCGCTCTCCCGGTCCCTTGACCTTACGTGCCTGTTTCTCCCTCGCGCTAAACGCGTACACGCTACTTTTCCTCGCGCTCTCGCACACTTACACGTACTTTGCGCTCGCGCGCGAGAGCATAGCTCTACGTCAAACACATCGAGCACACGCGCCCGACGACGAGTCCCCCACATGCACACATAATTCAAGTACCCATACTCGCCAACACCTCTCTAGCTCTGCATATATACCTGCGCACCTCGCGCACACATTGTTGTACATCGCTATTTTCTCGACGTGCCCCGTGAGCGCAGCACATACACACACTCGTATAGCATCTTGTTTCTCCGGTTCGGGACCGCGGCGATAAACCTATGCAAATTTATTGCCGGCGATTTTTCCTCATACACGCGCGAGCTGGGACCCTCAGGGCCCTCCGACGTTTGTTTCGAGAGCGAGTACGTGTGTGTCTGTGTGTATATATACGCGTGATATTGCAGAGCGAGCGGCGATCTTGTCTCCTTTATGCACACGTAATGCTTTGATGTGCGCTTGAGACTCGCGCGCACGGACGCCGAGAGGCTGCTGTAGCTCTGCGCCTTTGTCTGTACTATATAGGGGGGAGGAGAGCGGGGGCATACATATTTATGCGAGCCGGCAGAGACGATCGACAACGATTTTACATTAAGTGAATTGTTTTCTTCTTTTTTATCGGCTGGTGCCTGTTGTCTGTTTTTTTGGGGGGTGGAGAGTGGGAAAGTGTCGTTTTTAATGGGCCGAGGGTTGTAATTGAATTTGTTTATGGGTGTGTTACGGTGGAATTGATGACGGCCGCGTGTTGCCTTGCCGATGACAAGTGGCTTATCCTGCGTTGACTACTTTTTTATTAACGTCTCGGTTTCCACGCGTCAAAGATAACCGACAATTTTAACAGCGAAAAAAGAACGTTTATCGCGAAAAAATAGATTTATATCATCGCGAAACGAAAATTTCAAATCAATCCTGCCAATTCGAAAATAAAGCGACGAGCCATTATCATCGTTCCTTCCTCTCCCACCAGGCAGCGAGCCTTGCAATCGCGCACGAGCGTTAATCCCGTTTAAAAACTACGGGACGTCAAAAACGTATATATCGCGATACCAGGCTGCGCTTGCGCTCCCCTCGCGCAATCAATATTCCCATCGCTGTTCTCGCGCGCGCCTCGCTGTACTCGCGCTCGCGTTACAAAAATCACGAATGCAAAATCATTAGTCACGCGTCGCCGTCTCTCACGCGAATTTATCTCCACGGCTGATCGACTTTTTCAGCCGGCGCCAAAGCCGTATACGGCCTGTGACCCCCCAGCTCTCGTGCTCTCCTCGTCGTCGTCGAGCGCGTTTATAAATATTTGATAAAAACGCAACCTTTGTGTAATTTTAATGTAACAGTCCGCCAGGCTGTTCTTTGCGAACTGAGTATCGATTCGGCGAGTATACGTTGTAATCGAATTTATATAGTAGCGGTGGTTAGAATTGCTGCGGCCGAGTCCGAGCGTTAGTCAACTTTCATCGCGCTTAATCCCGTATATGCAAGGGAGTGTCTTTTCATCTCTTATACTGCGGCCTGAAAATTCAATTCACGACTCGCGAGAATAAACGCACTTCAAAGGATTACAGCCTTGAAAGCTAAGTAATTCTCGGATTACACAGAAAGCGAGAGCCTTCAATCCGCATCGAAATTAAATTCTCTCTCCAAAGCATCGCTCGAGCGCGACCTCGTATTTTCAACGAGAGTCTGGCTCTCTCTCTCGCACAATAAACGGCGAGCAGCCGACAAAAAAAATCGCATTTCCGGTTTCGCCTGCGCCCGCTCGCATTACAGATGCACGAAATAAGAGAGAGAGAGAAGGAGGGAAGGGGTTACAAGCTGCTCTCTCTCCCCTCGGCGCGCCAAGGGGGAAACTTGAACGGCTTCCCAACTGACGCGTCTCGCGCCTATTTACCTTCCTATTTTGTCGTTATGAATCAGTGTTACTACTGCACGCCGGCTGCTGCAAAGAAATTCAATTATCCGCGATATTGCCCCCACGCCGGCTCAGCCCTCTCTCTAGCTCGCGTTAGAATCCATTTATCGCTCGTTAAGCCCGGCTCTCTTTCGCTCTCCTCTCTCTCTCCGGGGAGCGCCGGAAAAGCAGGAGAACGAATTTTCCCCGCAGCCGGGAATGTAAAGCGCCGGAGAAGTATACACGTGGAGCAGCGGCTGGCTGTGTGTGTATAGGTCGTCGAGTCGTGCAAATATTTGATTGTACGTAGCTGCTGCGCCAGCGCCGACTTTTTCCCCTGGAAAAATGAATTTTAGCCGGGGCTCGCGTCGGGCTTTGCTGCGGTGGGCTCTGATGTTGGTTCTGGGGAAGGGTAAATCTCGTTATCCGGCGATGTTATGCGACCGAATGGCTGTTTCGCCGGCGGAATCGGTGATACGGGCGCACGGGGAACTGCCTGGCTTTCGCCTCGACGTTTCGACGGTGTAATCAGAGGATGATAATGGCGAGAGTTACTTTAGGGTTAGATACACCGCATAGCTTTTTCTCTATTATGATTTTACTCTTTGCTGGAATTTGCGGATTTACATTTTTATTGGATTTTAAGAAAGTGCATTTATTATATTTGCTCGGAACAACTGGCTCATCCGCGAAAGAATTTCACGGAAAGAATTTAAAGTAGTCGAGCTACCGGTGCTGCCCTCTATTGCTGAATATTCAAGACTGCCATTATCCTGTATTAAGCCACGTCCTGTAACAGATGACTTGCCTTTATTCGGACGGACGTAGCTTGCTCTATTACTAAATTTAGTTTCGTTTCAAAGTTGGGAGTAATCGTTTAATAAACAATTCTGATGAATCACCCGCGGAGATGAACTGGCACAAAGTTAATTAGCCGCTAATTCCACTGCTAACACTTCCTCCCTCGCAAACAGCGATTATCATCAGCGAATTACAACGTCAAAGCCGTTAGAAAAGTTTCAAACAAGCTGAAAACAAGTCCTCCTAATTACTCATTTCCTCCGCGGATCGAGAATCGCCCTACACCCCACAAACTTCCAACGACGCCTTTGAACCTTCCTCTCCCAGGCGAGAAAAATCAATCGCCGGCCGATCAAATTATGCTCGTCTAATTCGATAAAGATCCGAGAGAACAAAAAACAAAGCAACAACGTCTCGTCGAAGAAAGTTGGCTCGCAGGTGACGGCATCTTGGAGGAGGCGAAAGAGCAAGCGCCCGATAAAATGCGATTTGGGATTAAGTGGTGTCGGACTTTGCGCGCGCGCGCGAGGGAAGACGAAGTAGGGGGCGTGTGTATACGTATACAGCTACACAAGAGGGAGCGAGAGAGCCAACGAGTTCCTTCTTGTATTGATCACTTGAAAGGAACTGGGTTAACACAGGTCGACTACCCCCTTTCGTCTCCTTAGCATCCGATTCGCTCGCGCGCGTCTGTACATGGATGTATACTCGCGTATATACAGACACAAGGCGTTAGGGAACGTCTTCGAGATTGGTTTCTTCGATATTTATGCCCGATGATTGGCCCCGAGGAATTATTGAAACGGAAATTACACGCTTTTTCGAGGATAGCCGGCTTCTTGGCTCTGCAGACGGGGATGCGGTAATTTCGCTTTGCGAGACTGGTATATTGAAATTCGGGATGGTTTCTGGGTATATGCCGGTGTGAGATGTAAGCGGGATGCGCGCCGTGAATTATGAGGCGTTTATTATACGGGGAAATTGTTGCGTTGGCGTGTTTGCGAAGAAAGTTGCGAGAGGGGAATTAAAATTGATTGAATTGAGCGGGAGATTTTGAGAAAGGATGTTATGAGGCTTCTTTAAGGTTTATTTAATTTTCGAGGCGATTATTAATTTTTTTTTCTTTTCGCGTTGTTACATTACTTTTTACTGCCGCTTGGAAACATTCCGAATGCATATTCATTTACCGTTATCATGCGAATATCTTGTATTTAATTTTTCACAAATATTTCATGATTTACGAGAATTTTTGTAAAGTTTCGAAAATAACGAACGCTTTCGCAAATCGCTGCAGGAAAAATTTTTTCAAAAATCATTTTAATAATAGACTTTGTTTATACTATTTACCCTGGGGCTATAACTCGATTAGTTGAGATCATAAAGCAGTTCGTATAACTAAAGTAACTGCAATTTGCGAAAAAGTATTATTAGCTTTATGCATGAGCAATTTCGTAATTGCTGCAGCGATATTTTTATTTTCCACGTTAAACACCGAGATCCATTAAAGAAATTATTTTTAAAACATTTATTAAATCGAAACCCTTAATCATCGAAAAAACACTTAGCGCTACTTTTAGCCTCGACAGCACATCCTTCGTATGACTCAATGTTTTTTTCTTTTATCTGTTACAGGTAAGCCAGAAGCCAAAAATAAGCCTACAGCAGTCCTGCACAATTAACGATCGGTTATCAACGCTCGGCGATCGAGTCCGTTCGTTCGGAAAAAGTAGGTTACACCAACCCTCCGCGCCTTCTTTTTCTCCTCTCCCCCACGCCCGAAGAGAAATAAAAGGTAATAACGGATTAGCAATTTGGCCTGAGTGAGAGAGAGAGAGAAAGAGAGCTAGAGAAGAGCCGAGGACGAGCAGGAGGATTTTCGTTTAATTAGCGAGTCAATTAACGGCTCTCTGGCGCTCGCTGGGAAGAGGAGGAAAACCGACAGGGGGAAAAGGCCGCCGCCACGTCGATTTCCTCCTTTATTGATTTTCCGTTGTTTGCCGTGAAATACCGACGACGAACGGTTTATCGCGCGCGCGCGCTGACCTAAAATTGCGGCTTCTCTCAGTGCAAGAGAGAGAAAGAGAGAGAGAGAGAGAAGCGAGGTGCAGCAGCAGCAGCAGGCTTCATTCGAATCGCAAATCGCGCCGGTCTTTGTATCTTGAAAATTCCACAATAAGGGGAGAGTTGAATAATGCTGATGGAGCCGCTTGTTATATGTATAGTGATAAATAAATGCCGATTTGTTTTACGGGTCTGTGCTCGCGCGCGCTGATTTTTCTTCTTTTCTTCAGCCGGGGAGATGGATTGAGGAAGGAAATGGATTTCTATCCGTTACTTTGCATTTTGCAGCTTGTGTTTCTTTAAGAGACGCCGGATGCTGCTGTTGGGTTTTGATATTCGAATTTACATTTATCCGAATGTAAATTTCAAAAATTTAGATGTTTTATAAAGAGAAAATGTTTATCTTTATGTTCTTTTTTAAATATTTTTATATAGTATACAATAGCGGCTTTAGTATTTGCATTTTGATTTCGCGTTGCTCTAGATAAAAAAAAAACGAAAAAAATATCCGAAAACAAACATTAAAATCATAAAATTTGCAAGAGAAAACCTGTATTCCCATTCTCTTACAGCGAATAAAATCTTCACCCAAACAAATCCAAATAATCCCAAAATTTCAAACTATTTAAAACAATCGTCAATATTTTTTTCCCAAACGGCATCGGCGCCGTGCCTCCACTATTGTTTCAAAGAAAGCCATCCGAGCGCAAGTTTGTAAATATTCTCGCGCGGCGCAGCTAAGCTCCTTTCGTTTACAAATAGCGCCCGCAGCTGGTGCAGCAGCGATTCCTGTCTGGCTCACGTTTTGTCGTAAACTGTTTAGTCCGCGCAAGCGAGTTTGGTTTGGGGCCAACAGAATTTCCCGAAGCTTAAGAGCTTCGAAAGAGCTCGACTGGCTCTTGTTAGCGCCCATCGGCTCGCATGGACCTTTTTGGATTTTGGAGATTTTTGGCTTTACGGGTAGGTTGGTTTGAGTTTTGGGAAGATTTTAGGGATGGCTTGAATTAATCGGGCGAGTGGTGTGGATGTTATTTATGACTTCAAAATTGTGGAAATTATGGTTTTCTTGTTTACAAAGTAAATAGGGAATTTATGACGGGTAAAGTAAACTGTGAATCAATTTGGAGTAAAGTTTGGAGAATCATGAATATAGTTCAAACTTGAAAAAACTTTTAATGGAAGTAAATTTAGTTTTCGGTTACCAGAGCAGGTCGTTCACTCAACTCAGTTTGCAATTTTTATTCCTCTTTAATTAAAATCCCGTTTTAATACTGAATAAACGGGAATTACTCTCTAACTAATCTTATCTATCTATTCCTATTTACAAACAAACTTTTCCCTTCAAGAACCCCGCTTCTAATTTAAACCATATCATCCCTCGGCTCTCAACCTTTTCGTTTCATTTTCGCACTCAGCGCGCCGATCCGGCGCAAAAAAGTAAAACGACCAAATCCGCGACGTCATCCGTCGAAGGCAAAAACCTCCCTCTCTGTAATCATCTCGCCGCGCTCGGCGAAAAACAAAAGCCGCGACGGCGAAATCCGCAGCGCGCGCCGATTAAAAAGCCATGCGCTCTCACCGTAATCTAGCTCGCGCGATCGCCGGCTGCACGCGACAATTTGTCCCTCCCTCCTACCGTAAATGTATGTGCAATTATCCCTCGGCGCCGATCGAAACAGAGCGTTAGTTCCATTTTGGATCTGAAAATGCCGGAGTGTTATCCCCCTCCGCGCTCGCATTTACACAGGCCGGTAATTACGGAGATGAAAGCTCGCTGCTCTTTATACCGTGGCGTAAAAAAGTTCGGTAGAAAATCGCGCGCAGTGGCGGCTGAAAAAGTTTGATGGAAGAAGGAAAAACAAGAAACGATGCGTGTAGGTAGACGTATATGTACGCGGTGAATGTTTTTTTTTTTGGGAGGGAAAAAAAAGCGTAGGAAAAGTTGGACGCGGGTATCTCTGGGGCGCGCGCATGTGTGCACGCGTGTTAGCTCGGCTCTCAGTTGAAATATTTCCAGGCGAGAGGGAGGCGGCAAAAATTGTTCCGTATATTGACAGAGGGGAATTACGAGGGGATTTATTCAATTTTTAGCGCACGCAGCGCGAGCTTTATCTGGCCGCCTGGCTTTATGCCGGATCTTTGAGGCGTGCTTATTCGACGTTCGATTCGAATGTCGAATTCGTGGCGAGTGTTTTTTTTTTGAGAAAGATATAACTTGTCCAGATCGAGCGTGCTCGTTTGGAGATTAGAGTTTTCGAGTTTTGGCGAGCTTTTAATTCAAAGGCTTTGCGTTTTGTTTGACTTGTTTTATTCTGTTTCGTGGCGTTTGATAAATGACGGCGATTTTAAATTATAAGCCGTAACGAAGGTATTAATATATTCTGGGCAAAATATGACTTGATATTTATGCATGCTTCAGTAGGAAGCAAAAAAGCTCCGCGCCGATAATACGTTGATGAAGCACCGATCGAAGTAAGCTTGCTTTTTTCGTAATCGGAAAAAGTCCTTAACTCGCTGGGAAATGACTTCGGACGTCTATTTCAAGAAGCCGAGCCCTATCAAATTAAATCTACAAAGCGATTAATAAACGCAACAGAAGCAAACGAGCTTCCTCGTAAAGCCCGTAAAATACGAGCTTCCTTCTACCTGGCAGCGCGTTAATAACTCCCCGGCTCTCTGTACCCACACGCATATACTTCATAAAATTAAATTTCATCCGCGATATTCACGCGCATTTTTGCCCATATCCAATCTCACGAGCGATTCTCATCCTATGCGAAATTCGAGGGGGAACTTGGCCGCAGCTGCAAAATCGCCGGGACGATAAAACGAGAACGAAATCGAACGAGCGAGTGGAAAAGACGCGCGTTATCTCAACGATGTCTGGGGCTGCGTGTCGAAAGCGCGCACGTCGCGAATATTCAATTAATCGCCGCGCCAATATACACGAGTGCGCTCCGCGGCAAGATAATGATAACGCGATTATGATAATGCCGAGCGAGCCGAGTCACATGAAATCGTGCAAATAAAGCAAAATTTTCGAGCGTTAAAATTTATGTTGCTGCCGGCGCTCTGGTTTCTTCTTTTCTCGCGCGCGTGCTTTTTTTATTTTTCGCTTTTGCCCGAGAGAGCGACTGGAAAAGTTTTAGAAGTTATAAATAGCAGTGCGCAGCTGCTTACGCTAGTAGTGTTTTAGTTATTTTGTACGTTTACGTATACCGCTGAAGCTCGACGTTGAAATTTCAATTAACTCAGAAATTAAAGGTTGCAGGCGAAACGCGCAGCCGAGCGGACTGTGCCGCCGCTGTTTTCTCTGCTGAGCCGATCGCTCGCGCTGGGTCACCTAGTTTTTTTTTTAAAGAAGGCCACTACTCGTTATTATTCTGCTTATTTTTGAATTTATTATTAGCTCGGAATAATCGCAATGGAATCTCATTTTTTAATGCATGAATGCCGTTTTTAACTGCATTGATTTATGTATCGATTGTATCTTCTAGGAAAGAACGTATACTTTTGTTTATTTTTTCAATTAAAAATTTTATTTTAGAGAGAAACGAAAATAAAATAAAATACTACATTTACTTGTTACCCAGTTGTAAAAATAGAGACAGCCCCCTCATTAATGGAAAACAAATTACAAGCGAAATTCCACGAAAACCGCATTATTCCCTAATTTAAAACGCCCACTACCCCAACCACCTTGACTCGCTCTGAAAAACAATAGCCATAACGGGCGACAATCCAGCGTCGTTTATTAAATTCTTAGAATCCGAGTCTCGCGGATTCTCGTAATCCAGTTGTCACAAACAATGGACACAAAAAGCAGCAGGCGGCGACGGGGGGAAAACTCCATCTGAAATAAAGCCAAGAGCGAGAGGAGCGAGTCAGTACCAGGAGCACTCGATATATATCAACGCGATCGTTAATTAAATTTCCGGCCGACGAAGCTCGAGAAAGAGACAGAGGAGGGACAGAGGGAAAGAGA
>JAPYZB010009445.1:0-10348 GCA_030522745.1 Eupelmus kiefferi | reverse complement strand
AATCATCTTCAAGGTACATTACCCGGTGTTAAAAAAGTATATGCATTAATAAAAAATCGGCATTCGGTCCAGCCCTAGAAATCTGCAAAAATAAAAAAACGACGTGCAAATCTTATGGAAAAAAAAAGTCGGAATTTCCTGCTTTAATATAAAGGAATATAATATATTAAAAAGTTTCCGAAGGAATGAATATTTTATTGTTTCTTCTACTATAGTATTTCATTTTATCAAACGTTTCTTATTTTGTAAACTTTATTTTCGTAAGGTATTGGTCACATATTGGTCTTTTATTTATTGGGATTTTATTTTCACTAAGAATTAATATATTTTCTCCAACATTATTTACAGCGTCATGAGTTTTCATAATATTTATCCCTAAAATTTCATAAAAAAATATCCATCTTTTTTATCAAAAAGAATTATATTTGCTGTTCCTATGATAGGTATTTCTTGATTTTCTTTTATTACATTTCGTGTATAATTTTTTCACGGTTCACATTTCTGAAAATCTAAAGCAGTATGTTAAATTATACTTACTCCTGCTCCAGAATCTACTAATAACTTGACTGTTTTCTTTACTCCGATTGGTCTGACATATATAATTTGTTCGTTTCTTCCTGCTGTTTGTATTAATTTAGACTCTCTTCTGTTTCTTGAGACACCCCATATGCGTTCAGATAGTATCCTTTTTCTCGTTTGTTCTTTTAGTATTCTCACTGCTGGCAGGCGATCTTGCTGTTGGCCCTGATAATAATTCCGTTTTTGTCCAAAATCTTGCTTTTTTTGAAAATTTGGTTGCCGTTGCATTGTATAACAGCGCTCTTCAGTATGACCTGATCGCTCCCAATGATTACAAAATATATTTTTTTTTATTCTACCCTTCGTGTTCTCAGACTTTTCAAATTTTTCAATTCTGTTGAAACAATGCGAATATTGTGAATTTTGACGGATACGATTCTCCATATGAGCTTCTGAAATTTTTCAACTCAGCTGCCTTCCTTGCAATAAACTTTCTGCATTGAGTGCTACTGATATAGCTTTTTTTAATGAGCGAGGGTTTCTTTTTCTACTCGTTCATTTAACTTATTTGTTAATCCAAAAATAAATCTCCAAACTCCTTCTTCTTTTTCTTCTTTTTCTTGAGAAAATTTTGCTTTGGCTAGATCTGTTTTATTTCTTGCAGCTTTTATTACTCTTGTATACACATCTAAAAATCTTCTTGCATACATAGATACTGTTTCTCCATAATTCTGTAAAATTTTATTTATTTGTTCTTTTAAATATTTATAAGGTATATCCTATATATCGTCATAATAATGAGACCATTCCTTAATTTCTTCCCAATTATCAGCTTCCTATGATGCTATAAGGTCCTTTGGATGTTCTGTAATTTTATTTGCTATGACTATACGCAAAACACACTTTTTATCTAATCCATTATTCATTTGATTTATTGAATCTTAAACTTCTCTTAAAAATATTCTGACATTTCCAGAACCATCAAAATTAGAAACCCAAGATATCACATCTTTACATCTAATAGGAGAGTGTCAGGGATCCGGATCACGGATTTTGCTCAAACTTTGAGATACGATTTCAGATGTTGAAATATGAAGAAAACCGAAATTTTAGACCCTAACGCTTTAGAAAACTCAAGTTATTCATATTTTTAGTTTTATGTTAAGGACATATTGATAGAAACGATATTTTTCAAACCTTTTTTATTTACCCTCTAAAAAACTTGTATGTATCTGTAATTACATAAAATTAAACTAGAAGTGACAAGCTTTTATTTGCTTTTTGCACAATTAAAATATTATTCTTTCTTTAAAGTGATAACAGTTTGCATTAAGGGATAAAAAAGGTGTAAAATAACAAGTAAAATTGGAATTATACTTTTGGTAAATTTTCGATGTTGCACTTTGAACTGTTATAATTTTTGAGTGTTTTTTCTAGACTAAATGAAAAAGGTTTAAAACATAGCATTCATTTTAATATTTTCTTAAAATAAAACTAAAAATAAGAATAACTTGAGTTTTCTAAAGCGTTAGGGTCTGAAATTTCGGTTTTCTTAATATTTCAACATCTGAAACCGTATCCCAAAAGTTAAGCGAAATCCGTGATCCGGATCCCTGACACTCTCTGCGCGCTCTCTCTCTCTCTCTCTCTCTCCCTCTCTCTCTTTCTCTCTGAGCTGAGAAGGTCGCGTCGCGTCAGTCCGCAGCTTAATCGCTCTGTACGTAGTAATTAAACGGAGTGGAGCGGTGAAAATTGGCTCACGGGTGCAGTGCTGCGGGAACCATAGTCGGTGACATTAAATACTGTTTTTTACCTCGTGTACGAGTGAGGAAGTGTGGTGTAAAGTGCAGTGATTTTTGGAGGTTAACCGAATAAATTTCTCCGACTCATGCCTCATCAACTGCGCATGCCCAATTCCTGGAAATTGTAGTGCTCTTTAGGCAGTTCCAGGAATTGTTCTCCACTGCAGAGATTCTACTTTACCCACGGTCAACACATCGGGCATCTTATCGTGGTTCACCGACTGTGCTGTCTGATCCGTCCAGCTGCACCACCAGATGGTATCATGCAGCGTTTGTAAGGGGCTGATAATCAGGAGGCTTGACCATTCCTTGCAGTGCGTGAATTGCGGTGCACTGATCCACTTTGACTGTTGTCCCGCCGAGTAGTATTTATCTTCGCACTCATTTTCGTGCTGCGAGCCGCGTGTGCCTAATACGGAAACTTTAATCGCGAATTCGGGGTTGGCGGTGATTGGCGCTGACGTCATCGACACGCCCACCACAGCGTCACAGCCAACAGATCGCAGCTTGCGCAAGCGACAAGTTTCGCCTTCGCGGCCATCATTGCAGTCCATCTCCAGGCAACGCTGCTCACCCCGCCTATCGCCGTGTCGTTCTCCCACCCGGCAGTGCGCTACACCTAGTAGCGCCATACTATCGGCCATGCTCACAAGGAACGGAGCGGGTAGCGCTAATTCAGGCGCACCTGCTTGGTTTCAAGCTTACAATATGCAGTTTGCCGATTTCTCCGATGGATGCGGCTAATACTGCCCATTCCAAGGCAATTAACGGTCTTGCGACTCGTGTTACAGCGCTGGAAACAACGGTCGCGTCGCTCGAGGGCTCGCTTTCCGAAAATGCCACCAAACTTGATAATGAATTTAAGGGCATAAAAACTCATCTAGCGGGTCTTGATCAGGCCATCCATAATCGCTGCCTGAGTGAAGATCTGGAAGTTCTCATTTCTGGTTTGCCTGCCAGTCTTGCTCTCTCAGATAGCTAGATATTGTCGAAAATCTTCACGGCAATCGAGCAACCAAATCTCGGCGAATTTGTTTTTCAGACTCGAGCCTGGCAGCCAAAATGATTGTCTAGTGGGCGAGCCACTAAGGGCACTAACCAGGAGAGTGTATGACCTTCGGGTTACAGATCTTGATGATACTTTGGGATATGTTTTTGGGTACCAAAAAATGAGGAAAGCCAGAGCCGTACGGTCTAACGCTTTGGATAACTCGAGTTATCAATGTTTGTAGTTTCATTTTAAGAATAATATGAAAAAGAGCTTCTAGTTGAAAAAGTACAAAAAACAAGCTTCAATTTGCCGTTTTCAGAATTAAGAATTGATAATTAGAACCAAAGTTATGCTAGATTAAACTTGACCAAAAAAAGTGTTCTGAAAATTAACTAAATTCCTACGTTCGGAATTTTATAATTATTAAGTGTATTTTCGTTACTCAACTTTAAACAAACATAACTGAATTATTCGGATTTCGAGTAGAAGCTCTTTTTCCATATTTTTCTTAAAATAAAACTACAAACATTGATAAGTCGAATTATCCGAAGCGTTAGACCGTATGGCTCTGGCTTTCCTCATTTTTTGGTACCCAAAAACATATCCTAAAGTTTCATCAAGATCTGTGACCCGAAGGTCATACACTCTCCTGGTAAGTCTCGCGGCTTGGTCGCGCAATTCTCGTCACATGTGGCCAGAGACAAACTTGTCGCCTGCTCGTATAAACTTGCCGATCTCGACTGCAATAAGCTGTTTGGCACTAGGGGTTCTACCAAACTTTTTTTAGGCCGCTCTGGCCTAAACCTGTCTTTGAACTATACAGGGAAGCCTCAACTCTTTGCAGGGAGCACAATTTCTTGCGCTCGCAAGTAAATAATTTTTCAGTTTTAATTAGGAGTCATAAGGATGACCCGCCTCTTAGTGTTTGCTCGTCAATAGAGCTCCATAAGGCCGTCGATTCGCTGTGCTTGGCCAGGAATTCGGCCCTGCTCAGCATGAGCACACATGATGCAGATTGACCGGTTGAGGGCTGCTCGAGCATCAACGCCAAGCTACTTCCGGTTAACGCGCTATTTTCAGCTGGATCCATTTGCTCAAATTTTTCTTTAAATTCAGTCTCAATTTTTCATTCTAATATGAATCGTTTCACTGCTAATTTTAACTTATTCGAGGTCGAGAGTGTCACCAGTCTTTCGGGCATCATAGCAGTTACTGAAACGTTTCTGCAAAGTTTTCAGAATGCCGCTGTCTACCGTCTGGAGGGCTATAACTTCGTCAGGCTTGATCGTATTGATAAGCTCGGAGGCGGCGTCGGAGCTTTTATTCATAATTCGATGAACATTACGCTTCTCAGGCACTCCGACCCGCACTTCGATAACACACCAGAGTACATCATTCTGGAAATTGCCACTGCTAAGGACAAGCTTCTCTTGGCGATCGTCTACCGCCGTCCTGGTGCTGACCTGCCGACCGAATCTTTCTTTAAAATATCTGAAATTCTTCCGGCTTATCAACATGTGGTCATCACTGGCGACTTTAACGCCAATATGTCTGTTGCTTCAGATGCCTCGGCATTTTAACTCGAGAAACTGCAAGACCTTAACCTCAGCTCGGTGCCCTCGGAGCCAACGCACCATGTCTTGTCCGACTACCGCACGTCTCACACATGGATCGACATATTCATAGTCAAAAAGTCGGAGGTTGTCTTGCAGTATAAAAAATCTGTCTTGCCCTTTGCAGCTGGGCATGACCTCATAATGCTGCCATACGCGATCGCTAAATCACCTCATACTAAGAAGAAAATTGTAAATAGGAATCTGAAAGCTGTGAATAGAGAGCGCCTCATCAAGACGGTACTGGAGGAGGCAGGTGTTCGTGCCGCGCGCGGCCCGCATGAGCATGATCATAAGGACTCTCTAATGGAAATGTCATCCTCAGCCCTTTTGATGGGAAATCGCCTGCTGCTGAATGCTAACAAGACAAGTGCCATGATTTTTTGAAGCATGCAGTTTGTAACCCCGATTGACCTTGCCACCGCTCCGAGGGTTGTCGTGGGAGGCTGCCCCGTCGAGTACCGATTTGAGATTAAGTGCCTGGGCATCCTGCTTACTCCTCGGCTAGACTGGGAGGTTCACGTGAGAGGCTTAGTGAATAGAGCTCATGGTGCCCTCGCTTCTCTCAGGCGTATAAGGCACTCGCTCTCACTGGACCTGAGAAAATCGCTGGTATAGTCGTTGATCTTCCCGCTATTTGACTATTGTTGCGCGGTCTACAATGATCTGGATGATACCAGGGAACTGGCGCTCCAGCGAGCTCAGAATGCATGTGTTCGCTTTTTCGTCGGAAACACCGGTTGGCGTGAGCATGTCACTCCGCATAGAATCCACCTGGGCTGGCTCTCACCGAAACTTAGGCGTAAATATCTCATTTCGACCCTGGCCTTCAAGATCCTAGCCAATTTTTCGCCTACCTACTTGGCAAGAGGATTCGTGATTCTCTTCAGTGAAGTGGTCGTTCAGGCTTCCTCGCGGGTGCCTTCCAGGGCCCTCTACGAGTCGACTGCGAGGACAGAAGCTTGGAGGAATTCATTTTTATTAACGGCTACACGGTTCTTCAACCAATATGCGGCCGTTGAATCCGCTATAGACGGCCTGCTAGCGTTCAAGGCAATGTTCTACGCGAAGCTCCAGGAGACAGATGCTGACCAGTGGCTTCAACGAATTCAACGAGAAGGCATCGTCATCGTCTAGTGCCAGTGTCTTGTGCAGAGCCTTATTCTGTGCGCCTTTAAGTGCGTTAAGTGCTTTTGTAGTGCTGTTTTCAAAATACTATTCCGATCATTATTCTAAATATTACGTTTATCTTTTTTTGTTTATGCAAATTTTATTCAGGGTTTTTACTTTTTACTTTTTACTTTTTACTTATACTTTTTACAATAGTTTTACTTACAAGTCTATCTTATGTTCTTTGCCATAAATGTATTTTTTATTGTTCTACCTGTATATTCTGTTTGGCCAGAGGGGGTTCAACCCCAAGGCCATAATAAATGTCATTAAATCAAATCAATTAATCTCTGGTAAGATTTCTTTCCGATTGCGCGAGCGGTGCACTTGGTGTAAATACAGATGACTCAGGCACTCTTTGCGAAACGACACTTGATGTATTGGCTGGTATAACATTTGACACAGTTCTACTTAATAATACGCCAGATTCTTCCAGTCGTCTTCTTGTTTCTTCAGCTAATATTTATTTCTTTTTTATTTCTTCTTCTGATGCAAATAAATCTTCTTTTGAAAATAATTCTTATTTTTGTCTTCGTGTTGCCTCTCGTTTTTTCTGGCTTATGTCTTTTTCTTCTTGAGTCATCAAACGATAATCATTTGTACCGTTTTTATTCAAGGCTACGCGACATTGATTCTAATTTTCCAAACACCATTTTAGGTTTTATTTCAATTGTCTTATAGTCCGGGAGGCAGCGAGAGATTTTTCCGGGTCATTTTTACGTCGTTGATATTTTTTTGGTGAATAATGTACATAATATACATCGCGAATATCAGAGTCTTTCATCGTACCCCTACAACAAGGGGTTGTGGGAGGGTTGCAAAGTCCGCCAAAAAAATTAAAAAAAAATTCATTTTTGCACGCACGAAACTTTGTAAGCTCATTAATTGGAACATACAATGTAATAAAAAAATAGTCTTGCATCCATATCTCACAACGGCATACGTCTTCCACCCACGCAAAGACAAGCAAAAACAATGAAAATGATTGGTAAGTTAATTTTATTAAAGCTATTACACAAAACCCCAAAAATACTGGGACTGGCGCGTAATTAATAACATTTTGTACTACAGACATCAAGACCAATTAACAAACGCGATGAAACAAGATAATAGCGAATGAAAACTAATAGTCAGACTAGAGGACAGAAAAGGTATTTTGGCCGATGCACACAACAAAACGTAGGCAGGTCACTTAGGAATCGAGAAAAGCTACGCCAAAATTGCTCAGGATTACTTTTAGCGGGGAATGTTTGAAGATGTAGTCGACTTTGTGAAACATCGTGATAGCGAATTGAATCAGAAAAACGCGCTGCTGCAGGATTCTTAGGAGAACGCGTAATTGAACACCCGTGGATAGTAATCGCTGTAGACGTAACAGGACCATTTCCGCGCAGTAAAGAGGGCATGCGTTACCTGTCAGTAATTCAAGATTTACTTACTAAATGGATAGAAATATAACCCATGCGTAACGCGACCGACACAACAATACGCGACGCATTAAACAACTTAGTCATTATGCGTTGGAGTAAACAGAAAGTTCTTATCTCAGATAACAAGACATAATTTATAAATAGAATTATTGAAACATACACGACAGATCTTAGAACACTGCTTTCTACAACGCTGCCTCATCACCCGCAGGCGAACCCTGTAGAAAAAGTAAATCGCGTATTAGGGTAAATGTCAGGCAGCCCAGGTGCATAGAGTAACAAAACCAAAAAAAAAAAAAAAAAAATCGCGTATTACAAGCGATTATTTATGCGTATATATAACAGGATCACCAAGATTATGATTTACATTCATTAGATTTTCGATTTGCATTTAACACAGCGAAATATGCTTCAACGCAAGCAACACCAGCTTTCCTAACTTTTGGACGTCAACTTATTCCGATATACTCATTAAAACAAGAAATGTATAACGATACTTCTATAATCAATGAGAGTCCATTTACGCCGGGAGAAATGGCTCGAGCGCATGTGGAACTTACAAGCCGTACGTAACTAGGTAGTGCAAAATATCGAAAATGCTTACGACAGACAAGTGAAAATTTATAATTGAGGGAATCGTGATATTACATATCAAGAAGTGACGTAGTATTAAAAAAAGTCAGAGTACTCTCTAAAGCCGTCAATAAATTTTTAGTTAAACTAGTCAAGCGTTACGATAGGCCTTTTTTAGTTTCAAAAATTCTCTTCTCATTAGTGTATGAATTCACAGACGCTACTGAAAAATTAGTTTATAAGATATACATAAATGATTCAAAACCTTATTACAGAAAAACCTTAAATTTCCGATAAACAGCCCAAGCATATCTTGCATCCTGTTATCTGTCATTTTCATCGTCATCTAACAAAGTCATCAAAAGGGTATATTATTACCACTATAATCTCATCAAATCACCGAGCGGATATCTCTTATTAAGGATAAATTTAGCCTGATTACCTGCGGCTACCTTAAGAGAGTTAAAACCGGATAACTTTTTACCTTCGCCAAGATATCTGTTTTCAGCTTTTCTCTAAAAGAGCAAGTAGATAAGATACAAAGATTATGCATTTAAAAATTAACTTAGCGGTAAAAACTGTATTTATTTGTCTAAACTATATTTGTATATCTTGTAAAAGGCTATCTTAATTAACTATGAATCGCGGCGTTATAACGGTCTCCATAGACAAAGAGATGTTGCTGCGTGACAGCAAGGGCGATGACTCGGGCGATAACGTAATGTCGTTAGCGCCATCAAACGCAGGCACCCATGACCTAGACGTTGGTGAACCACTCGCGAACATCCTCAACTCCAGCTCCACCTTCTCTCGATAGTTCGATCAAAATCCTGTTGATGCCAAACAGCCCTGCGACTGCTAGGCCAGCAAATAGTCGATTTCCGACTCTTCCTTAGGGAGAGGAGAGTCGTTCGAGCACGTCAACGTCGAACACGCCTCCGGACCGAACAAATCAGTGCGCGACTGGTTATTTTTTATTTTAACAATATCTTTCTTTGGATCATATTTTTTATATTAGTTACTAATTTTGTATTCATGTTTCATTTTATGAATTCTATTTTAAAGAAATTGTATATTGTATAGTTGTCTTTTTAAATATACGTTATCTTTAGTTTCTTGCCAAAAAGTTGCATGTTTGTGTTGCAGTTGGATGTTTGTTTAATAAAGTTAACTCTCAGTATAAGATGATATGATTCCTATAGAATTGTGATAATGCGAGATATTTGTGCCTCAACAGAAAAGTTCATCTCTGCGAGTAGTAATTAGACTTTGATTTTGTATCTTTATAATAAACAGTAAAAAAAAATTAATAATGAAAATAGAAGATTATTAAAAACTCAATCAAATTGAAAGATTTTTTTGGCTAGCGAAAACCCTTATATTATCGCACAATACGGCTCCAACAATGCCAAACGCACGCACGCACGCACACGCACACACGCACACACGCACACACGCACACACGCACACACGCACACACGCACACACGCACACGCACACGCACACGCACACACACAAACACTTAAATTAAATTTTAGATTAAATTCATAGATGTAAGTCTTCATAATTTTAATATTTCTTATATCATTACTAGAGTGATTGGCGCGCGATGCGCGCCGGTATTTTGAATGCCAAATAAATTTCATTTTCAAACGTCGCTGAAGTCGTGAAAAACGTAATAGATCACATAAAAAATAGAATTGGTGAGTCATTTTGTGGAACCATGGTGGCTCAGTAGAAAGAGTCACGATCTTTCTTACTAAAGGGCCGGAGTTTGAACCCCGGGCGGGCATATCTGAATTTTTTTTTCATAAAAAGTTTATGTGCTGAGATTAACACCGTGTCTGTAGTGGCTCAGATTGCACTATAAACTGTAGGTCCAGTCGGTTAGGGAGTGGACGTCCTGCGGCCAACTATAGGCTTTCGCTAAATATTAAATTAAATTTTCCCGGGAAATTTTATATGGGATAATGGGTGGCGAATCGGAGTGGCTTAGAAGTACCCACAGCCAATAAAAAAAAACATGATTTATTTGTTATCGAAAACAGTTTTGCACACAGATATGTATATATCTTTCTATGTAAAATTTTTTACATAAAGTAATCCATTATCTGAACATCATGTTTTTTTCGTTCTACAATAAATTTTAAGATAATCTTGATTTTAGCAAATAATATTTGACGAAGAATGCCTTTTAGCGGGATCCGATAATCCTACTTTATCAACGTGTCCAAATTATTATTTTCAAAT
>JAPYZB010009443.1:0-12601 GCA_030522745.1 Eupelmus kiefferi | reverse complement strand
AGGGAACGGATAAGGTTAATTTGCTAGCCACGGTTGATTGCCGAAATTGTCGTGGCCGCAGCAATTTCGAGCGTGAAGTATAAGTGATTAGAAGGGCGCAATGATGGAGACGAATAGTCACCGCTGGATTCGAGTGTGTCGTTAACAGATTTAAAAATAGATTGAAGGATTGTACTTGTGTGTCGAGATAAAATCGTTTTAAACAATTTTATTGGAGCAATTTATTTGTGAATTGGAGCCAGCTTTTTAGGTGTTTTTTTATTAGGATTTGTGAAGCATTGTGATCAAGGAATATGATATTGTAAAACGAGTTCGTTTACTTGATAACAACGATTTTAAAAGATTTGGGAAAGAATATCTTAATTTTCATAACGAGAAAAATAGCTATTGAAAATTGAACTATTGCGACTAAGAACTGATGCTACGTATTATATGGTAAGAATAAATAATAAATTTTACAAATAAACAAAGAAATAAATTATTATTATATCTCATCATTTATTTGTTAATGTTTAAAAGTTCGTAAATAATCACTTTTATAAGTAGGATAATGAAATTGAGTAAAATTAATAAAATACATTGTTTTTTTTTCTTTGTTTTGTAACATGTACGGTTTCCAGTAATCGTGTTAATCTTAACATATCTTTTGGTACAAAGTTCCCACAACGTCAAAAATTTATAGTTCTATTTTTCAAAATTTATCATTTCATCTTGACATGGAATATTTGGTGAAAAATGTCTCATTCTTTAGTTCAAGGTAATTATGATAATTCTTAGTGAAACTTTCTCGTCATTTAGAAGCCCGCAGGTGAAGTAGAACGAAAACATAAAGAGAATAATTAAAGACTACAAATCCATTCTTTTTAAGATTTATAATTTTTAAACGTTTTTCAACGAAGCTTTTGTTTATATTTTTTATATAAACTTGTAATAGCAAAAAATTATTATTTAAAAATTATGATTATTAAAGAAATATGCCAGTTTTGAAATCACTTTTTGATTTTTAAAATTCACAATGACTTTTTGGTTTTCGATATATTATGCTGCTGTAAAAATTTTATTTAAAATGAGAGTTGTATTTAATAAAATTATTTAAACAGTTATTAAGTAAAGTTAAATAAAAGATAAAACAATAGCAAATAATAAGAGCAATTTCAAGAAAAATTAGGCGTTCACAAAATAAGAGACTCGTTTGAATGTTAATCTTTTTTTTTCTTATAAACTCTACTTATAAAGAATTGTATTTATTTAATATTAGTATAAGTTATATTCTTTTTTTCAGTCAAACAGTCTTAAAAATCAACCACCTCCAAATATCGGACAGTCCCTACAATCCACATTTGACTTCCACCTCAAAATGCTTATGAAACGTAAATCTTTTTCTCAAAATCGCATGACTAACATCACAAACTGTCGAAATCGCCAATTATTCCCAAAAATTCTCGCAGAACAATGACCCCACATTACAAGCTACAACAAAACAATGGCAAAAGTACCAATCTCTCCACACTACATCACCTCCTCATAAAACGACATAAGTACAACGTCTCGCCACAATCCATAAACATCCATATCCAGTGCAAATAATACCTCTGACTTCGCGGGCGGCATGCCTCAGCTGTACGCTTCCACGCTTGAGGCGCACGAGCGCAGCCATGGTCGTAAGATTGACGGTTGCGCCGATCGGATTCTCGCTGGCTGATGGAGGCATCGCCATGGATATGGGCAGCGCGGCATCGCCGCCGCTTTAACACACTTGCACAAAGCACAAACCGTATACTTATAACCACTCGGTGGCTCACTGCTACGTTATACTAGTGTTTTACCGGGCGCGCACTCGCGATTCGGCCTGCCGAGGCAAACTAGATCAATCCGTTGAGTGCGGGTCACTCGTGCGTCGAGGCTCTCTCTCGCTCCCAGTGGGCATTATCATCATCATCATCATCATGATCATCATCGGCCGAGTGAATGAACGTCTCTCCGTTAACGAGACTTGATACAATAAGTACCTATGACTCTGTCGCAGGCAGCCTTGAAACGCCAAGCGCAAGCGAGCGCGTTTACGCACTGGCTGGCTCGCTGGCTGCGCTTATAGCTCTACCTTGCCCCGAGACACTTTTCTATATGCGTACCGATGGCGGACGCGTTTAATAGAGACTTTGTTGGCAAAGTGCAGCGGGCGATTGCTTGGTGATAATGATGCTGGAGATAGAGAGGAGAAAGATGAAGAAATGCGCGAGTGTGTGCATATGGCGATAAGGCGCGGGGAATTGTATGGCTGGGGCTCTGTATGAAGCTTTTGTAATGCTAAGCTGTGCTAGCTTGACGTTATAGAGACGGCTGTATGGGATTGAAAACTGGGAGGATCGCACTTGCATGTGGAATGACTTTATTAGAATTTGTTTTAGAATAGTTAGTAAAGATGTGATTCTCGTTTATCAAATAGCTTGGAAAATATTGTTTTAGAATTATAATAATCTTATTTAATTAACGAAAATCTGAGTAAATAAAAACAATATATTATTCACAAAATTAGCTATCACTTATAATTATATTATAAATCAATATTATAAAAATTACTGAAACATGCGAAAAAATGTTAACATTGTACGAAAATAAACTGCAATAAAACATTTCTATACACTACACGTAGTTGCATATCTGTAACTATGAGGGTAAGCAGAACGCTCGATTAATAATAAATAATGAAATTAAAATTAAAATTAGTTACTTCTTAAACTGTTTCAATTATCGTTCTATAAATTTTGTTTATATTATTAACATTGACTTTTGTTACATTAGACAAATGTATAATTCGATATATGACAATTTCCAGCGTGTGGTTTTATATTTCCGATAACAAAAAAATTTATCTGAAATTAATCTGAAAATTTGTAATTCTAAAAAAAAATATCCCCCCTGTTTATCGAAGTACCTAATGCAAAGTAGTTTATCTATTTACAATTTTGCAGCACTGACTTAATATACTCAAAGATACATTAATCCGTTAGTGATATTGCACTAATTATTGCACAAATAATTAAAAATTATAAACGTAAAATACTGCAATGATATTATTATAGCAAATTAGTAACAAAGTAGCACTATATTACTAATTTTCGCTAATATTAAAGCGATATTTTAGTGATATTAAACAAAATACTTCCTTAATAATTTGTCTATCTAGTTTTACAAGACCTTTATTCTAACCTAAAAACCAGTCAGCCAAACTGTATCGTTGTCAGAACTATTCTTTTAGTTACTGTAACGAAAGATTTTTTTCAGTGTGCCAATATTGTAAAAATATTGTGTTAATAGTATATCAATATAGAGTCAATATTGCATCAATATTGAAATAATATTGGAGTAATATTGTGTCAGTATTGTATAAACATTGTGTCAATATTACAACAATATTGTAGCAATATCATCTCAATATTTTGACAATATTGTAGCGATATTACAACAATATTGCAGCAATATTGTGTCAATATTCTGACAATATTGTAGAGATATTACAAAAATATTGCAGCAATATTGTGTCAATATTCTGACAATATTGTAGCGATATTACAACAATATTGTAGCAATATTGTGTCAATATTCTGAGAATATTGTAGAGATATTACAACAATATTGCAGCAATATTGTGTCAATATTGTGACAATATTGTAGCAATATTGTGCAAAATATTGTGACAATATTTTAGCAACACTGTAATATTATTGTAACAATATTGTGATAATATTTCAGTATTGGTCAATATTTGTCAATATGGTAACGATATTGTAATATAATTGTGGCAATTTTGTAGCAATATTGAAATAATATTGTAATAATATTGTAGTATTATTGTGTCATTATTGTGTCATTATTGTGTGAACATTATGTAATATTACAACAATATTGTATCAATATTGTGACTATATTCTAGCGATATCACAACAGTATTGTAGCAATATTGTATCAATAATGTGATAATATTGTAGCGATATCACAACAGTATTGTAGCAATATTGTATAAATATTGTAAAAATTGTAGAGAATAGTAGGAAGTTCAATAAATGATAATTATGTATATAGGTTATGTAAGCTTTATTTTATAACTGCAAGCTCGGGAGGAACAATCAAGTCTGAGCTAAAACGCCGCTCGCCCCTGCGCACATAGGCGCTTACAATTTGTTTAAACAAATGCGCGCATCATTTGCAGCTAACGTCGAGCAGACTAGAAAAACATCCCGCGATTCTCAACTTTTATTTATACCTATATGAATTTATCGATTTTTCTTAATCAGCTGTGCACGTCCGCGCTCTAGCCGAAACGGCCATGAGTCGGTTTCTCAACCGACTCGTGCACGCTGGGCCTGCATAACCAGGTATATAAAATACTTGAGCGAGGTTACACAACCTCAGGATGACGTATCATCCTTAGCTGGGGGCTACATGGCGGTGATCTACTCACGCACAGAGCGCAGAGCTTGCAAGCTCCTTTTTCTAATAATGCCAATATTTTCAACTCATTTGCGCGCAATTCCTCTAGTTTGCTCAACATTTTATCCCTGACATTTGCTGCATGATTTATCTCCAACAAAAATATTGTAGCGATATTACAACAATATTGTATCATTATTCTAACAATATTGTAGCAATATTGCGTGAATATTGTGACAATATCGTAGCAATACTATAAAAATATTTCAGCGATACTGTAATATTATTGTACCAATATTGTGATAATATTTCAGTATTGGTCAATATTTGTCAATATGGTAACGATATTGTAATATTATTGTGGCAATATTGTAGCAATATAGAAATAATATTGTAGTAATATCGTAGTAATATCGTAGTATTATTGTGTCATTATTGTGTAAACATTATGTAGTATTACAACAATATTGTATCAATATTGTGACAATATTGTAGCGATATCACAACAGTATTGTAGCAATATTGTATCAATAATGTGACAATATTGTAAAGATATCACAACAGTATTGTAGCAATATTGTATAAATATTGTGAAAATATTGTAGCGATATTACAACAATATTGTATCATTATTCTAACAATATTGTAGCAATAATATTGTAGTAATATCGTAGTAATATTGTGTCAATATTATGTAAATATTATGTAATATTACAACAATATTGTAGCAACATTGTGTCTATATTAGGAAAATATTGTAGCGATATTATAACAATATAGTATCAATATTGTGACAATATTGTAGCGATATCACAACAATATTGTAGCAATATTGTGTCTATATTGTAAAAATATTGTAGCAATACAATAACAATATTGCAGCAATACTGTAATATTATTGTAACAATATTGTAGCAATATTATGTAAATATTGTGAAAATATTGTATCGATATTACAACAATATTGTGTCAATATTGTTATTATTCTAGCAATATGGTAACAATATTGTGTCTATATTGTGACAATATTGTAGCAATACTGTAATACTATTGTAACAATATTGTGATATTATAGCCAGTTTTGGTCAATATTGGTGAATATTGTAGCGATATTCTGATATCATTAAGTATCATTAAGTAGTAATACTGTGTCGGTATTACGTCAATATTATAAGAATATTGTAACAATAATGTGCCAGTATTGTAAAAATATCATAGCAATACATATTTTGTTAATATTATGTCAATGTTGTAGCAATTTCGTAGTAATATTGTGTCAATATTGTAACAATATAATAGCAATATTGTAATAATATTGTATTAATATTGAGGTAATGGTAATACTTAAAAATTATTTAAATTTATTTTTATTTGATAAATTATGCAAAATCATAAAAAATGTTTTTAAACCTAGGTAGAAACTTTTCAATTATTATTGAATAATTTCCAGTTTTTCTGTTAACACCAGTATATTTTTAATATCCTTAATTGATTCAAAAGTATGCTAAAATTTGTACAGAAAATTTTTCTTCATTCTAATTGTACAACTTCAATAATTTTTTACTTACTTTGTTAATCATTTTTAACTTAATTTTTTGGAATGTGAAAATATATTATTTTTTATAAAGATCTACCACTATGTTGATTATTTTAACAGTTTCCTTTTATTTTAATATCTTACTGTTTGATTTTTTGTATTAATCACTGTTGGCTATGCGTTTTTTGAATAGCAACCTAATTCTTTTGCTTGAAGAATTTTAAACATAGCAACAGTAATATAGTAGACATTTATTCTATCAACAGTTGGTAAATAACAGATTTGAAGATATATTACTTTTATTTACTATTGCACAGTAAATAAAATTAATTTAGAATTTCTTAAAATAGATTACGTAACTGTAGAAAAATTTATTAGTCCAAGGTTATTTTAACAATGTGAAAAATTATA
Organism: Eupelmus kiefferi; assembly: GCA_030522745.1. Lineage (NCBI taxonomy): Eukaryota > Metazoa > Arthropoda > Insecta > Hymenoptera > Eupelmidae > Eupelmus > Eupelmus kiefferi. Next base: position 6,222 of record JAPYZB010009443.1, on the reverse strand, counting down.
AAAATGTTACAATTTAAACCAAATGTGTTTCAATTTTATTAAATATAAAATGGTTAGCAAAAATAATATGAACAACTCATTTATTACGAACTTAACACTTAAGCTTACAGCTTTCATTTGAATATCGTTCATCCCTTATTATTACTCTTACTACTCTCTGTCTCATTTTATCACCTTCGTTAAAACTATAATGGGCGCTCTCTTTCACTAAATGTATAAACCCAGTCGTACAGTGACAAGATACTACAGTGAAAAGCAAGTTACTAACAGTACAGTAGAAATCTACAAAGAATCTCAGCTCGTGTAGTAGAAAACTGCTTTACCGACAGAATATCGTTGTGATCTAAAGAGGATTTCTTAATGTTTCATGATTTTCTCACCAGAGTAAATAATCGTGCCTTAGTATCAATAACCCGAATGCTTTGTAAGGAAGATATTATTGTTAAAAATGTTAAAATACGTACTTAAAAATTTATTAAGCATTAATGCAATAGTTAATGTTTTAATTTGTTTTTTGTAGTATATTATAACAAATTCATTAAAATATTATAAATGCTCAAAAGATATCATTAATTTTTTACTCTTATTTTATAAAAGATCTACTTTAAAATTTTTTGATTGATTAATGAGTAAATTATTTTTGTGTTTTGTCTATTTTTGTCTAAAAACGTTTAACTTTATTCGAAAAGAATACATTTTTAAAAACAGTTTTACGCAAAGATAAGATCTTGCTTTTAGATTAATATTTTTTTAGACAATAAATATTAGCTTGAATCTTTTCGTATGACATTCTGAAAATTACTTATAATATAGTGCTACAGTATCTTAAGCTTTTAAAATAGCTCCATTCAAAATAATTAATTTCCAAGCCTCAGAATGCCAAAAAATATACGGGCTCGAATTCCAAAAATCCTCTTAGCGGTAAGTGGCGTCCGTCTCACCGGGCTTAGAGAGTAGACTAATTAATCTACTCTCCCTACCTCGACCCTACAACCAAGTGACGCACCACTGCCCTAGCGTGAGCCCCCTGCCTGATGATTCGTCACCTAGTAGCGAGCGGCGACGCAGCGGGCGTAGCGGAATGCGCCGAAACATGCTAATTTATGCTAAAATATGAAAAACTGCGTACAACAGTAGAATACCCAATTAAATGCAAATGAAATCATATGAATGTATAAAAGCGCTTCACGAAATTCAAGTCCTGCGAACCGTGTGAACACGCATGTTAACAAAACCAATAAAGGCGTCAGGCGTATAAACTGTCCTGCTAAACCGCGCACTTCACTCGTCCCGCAAAAAAATTTCGCCTCCACCAAAAACCATACATCACCTCCCCTCGCGCGGCAGACCCCAACCATTTAAATCTCAACCGTCAAAATCTGCTTTACTAACCGAGCACCTCTCCTCTCCTTTATCGGCCCTCCAGCGACATTATCTACACCCACGAGTAGTTCTCCTTGAGACTCCTCTTATATACCGATCTCCCTCTAAGCCCACTACGGCCTCACATGCGAAGAAGAGTTTCGAGCTCGTCAGCAGGTCGCGCGGCAGGTGGGCCCCCTAAGCCTATATGCCCCCGTGTGCGCTTGGCTCTCTCTCTCTCCTCCCCCGTCGGTCCCCTCGCTCGTACATTCAGCTCGGGCTCGCCGATTGGCCGAGGCGCGCAGGCAGGTCAGATCGGTTGCGGCGTTGGGCAGCCTGCAGGCTCTCCGCACGGCGCTCGAGACGCTGCGCTCTCTGTGTGTATACACTCGCGTTTACACGCTCCTCACGGCAGACGCGCTTTTCAAAGCGGAGACGCGCGCGCCTCTCTCTCTCGCTCTCTCTCTACGTTCACGTCTGCTCTGCATGTATATCCTTTTCCGACCGGCTTTTCCACCTGTGCGCGTCTCGGTCGAATTTCTGATTTTTCCATTGTGTTTCGAGCTGAGTAAGTGTGTGCTGTGCCGAGTGAGTATATAGGAGAGAGTTGGGCCCGAGGGAGAAAATCTCGCGAGAGACGCGCGCCTGAGATGCTGCGCCGCGGCGTGTTGTTTTAGTTCTGTGTGCATTAGTGGTGTTATCGTGCATGGTGATGATAGTGCCGAGCTGAGGATCGAGTGCAGCCTGAAGACTCGACGTTATGGGTCTGGCCCCATAGTCACGGGGCACCACGAAGAGTTCCAGGCCTTCGCCGCTGTGCTAACGATCTCGCGCGGCCAGTCGCGGACTGCCGAAGGTGAGTCAGAAAACGATCCCTTGGTTCTCCGTGTATATCGTTTTTTTCTCCTCCTTCTTGGCTCATTTAAAATTACCTGGCGTCTTTGGGCCAAGGAGGTATGTTAGGTTAGGTGCGCGCGCTCTATGAGGCCCCGTACGTGCCTCCTAGAAAGCGCAGGCTACTTTTATATCTATATCTAAGCGCGTACACGTTTATAAATGTATATGTATAGTACGCGCGAACCGAGGTCCTTCTACTCTCTCCTCCTTGGGGCCTGTATCTCTCTTTCTCCATCTCTCCTCTACTCTCTCCCTCTTTCTCTCTGTTTATTTTCCTCTCCTCGTCTTCTTTCTTTCATCCTTCCCGTGGCCGCGCTTTCGTTTTGTCCGAATAAAACCAGATTTTTTTGCGCGCGCCCGTGGACCTTTTTTCTCTGCCCTCCCTCTCTCCTCCTTTGCTCTCCCTCCTTTCTCCTACTCTGCATCTCTCCTTCTCCTACCTCCGCACGCGCGCGCGAGATTATTCCTCCTTTTTTGCTTTTTATTATCTCTTTATCTCGCGCATTTCTTGCCCCTGCTTGCTCTCCACTTTCGTTTTATCTTTTTCTCTCGCCGCCAAGCAGGCGGGATTATATATCCGTCTCTCCCTTGGCTCTCTCTCTCTCGCTCTCTCACCTACACTCGCAGGGCCCTGCGCCGAACAATACTGTCCTCTCGGACTCCGAGGCCAGGGACCCCCAAGCCTCTCTCTCTTACTCTCTCGCTCTTTGGATCTCGTCCTTTCGCGGTGGTTATACGAGAGAGGCGCGTTCGGGGCTCTCTGGAAATTTTAGTCCGTTGCGCGCACGGAGAACCGTATTTTTGTGCGCAAGCAAAGAGAGCTGTGAATGGTTCGCTTGTTTGCCTTTGGAATTCTTCTCTTTTGTTCTTTACCTGAGAGATCCAGGAGCTCTGGAGAACGTGTGAAATATTTGTCTAGATACGAATTTTCTAGCGGAGCGCCGAGGGCTTTTTCATCTGGTTGAATCATCGGATGCTTTTGAGGATGAGACTGTAAAGTGGCTGTGAAAAGTGCTTGAAATTATTAATGGTGATTGGCTGAACATGATCCGTTATTTTTGTTTTGCCGACAACTTTAAATATTTTATAATTAAAAAACAAATTTATTTTCTTTGAATTAGTCACTTGTCACTTTGTATAATTATTGAGTTAATTCTGATTTATCCTTGCAATTAATTTTAGTATGTCGCCGTATGAATATAAATAAGTCAAATCATTATTTGTCTTGCAAAAATAATACGATAATTCAAAAGTCAAATAACCATTAACAAATACTGCTCTTCTCACCCACCTCTACGCCAAACCACCAAAAATATTAAAAACCTTCAAAACCATAAAATTTTGAATTCTCCCTCGATATTTACGCCTCCAATAAAAAAACCAAAATCCCCACCGTAAGCAAAACATTTTACTTTCCACCACGAAGATAAATTCTCAAAACAAAAAAAAGCCACCCCCTCTCCCTCGCCCAAAAGAAACAGGTTTTCTCCCGATAAACCAAAAAAAGCGCTCGCGTCATCCACAATCCACTCTCCTCTCCCAGCGAGCGCCCTTTATCCTCTACCCCGGAACCCTCCATAAAACACGTGCACCGCACGCGCAACGCGCCGGGGCCAACAACAGGTATACACCCCGCGCGCATAGCCGCATTCTCCGCTGCGACTCGACATTCCAGCCAGACTCGTATTCCCTCACAAAAATAGCCTATACAGGACCCACGCGGACTTTTCCCCGCTCGTGCGACAGGTCCTACACATAGAGAGTCAGCCACCCCGCGGCGTAAAAGTCGCCCTCCCGGACTGCTGTGCGCTTATAATGTCCCCTGGCTTCTGGGCGGCACGTGTGAAAACGAGCCGCTGGTATATTGTGCGTTTTATGCTTCGCACGTTCCTCTCGCGGGCGCCTTTATTATTGCCCCCGCGCGCCGGCAAGAAAAGGAGGGAACGACGTGAGAAAAAGCGCGAGTGCCGCTGTATCCTGGAATTAGGTTATACGAGAGCCGCGCACTCGACTTTTTCGTACAGCCGGGGAGAGCGCTTAACATTCTAAATTGAATCAGCCGGCTCTTTTTTTCTCCGAGCCCGGCGAGAGGTGTATCATAAGGCGGTGCCCCGCGCGGTAATGCTGGGATAGCGCGCTGTATAATTAAGGCAGTTACGCGCGGGACACTCGTATTTATACACAAGAGGCTTGTTTACATATAATGCGCTCGTTTTAATATTTTAGCGGTGTGCGCGGGAGCCTCGATATGGTTAGCTGTCTTAATGCGCCGGCAGCGCAATTACGCGATGATTGGCCGATATGAAACATCCACGCTTATATATGATGAATGCGTAATTGCAGACGATCGATCCGCCTGGCTGAGCGCGTAAGCGTGCGATCGTAGGTGGCTGAAGTCGCCTCCCTCGTGTAATTGTAAGTTGTAAAAGCTCGGGACTTTGTAATTAAACTGCTGCTTTCTTCGTGGGTGTAATTAAAGCGGGATGCCCGATGGGAGAGGGCTGGGAGTCGCGCAGTTACGATCGGGGTATTAAACATGATAAACGCGTGATGTTTTCGTGCGCGGAATGGGTAAGTGCGGCGGATGTTTTGGCAATGAAAGCTTTCGGGCGCTGTGATAAATTTAAAATATGTGTCATTGTCGTTTCTCATTACGCGGCTGTTTTTATGTTTCGCAAGCTGGATAAATATTTCTTTTGATTTATGACGCGCGGTTATCGACAGTTACGTTTTGGGAATGTTGATCGATGCGGCGCGTTAATGTAAAATTTTATCGGAATGAAAACAAAGTAGCGACCTTCATGAAGATGTATGGTTTTTTTTTATAGAATATTAGTATTTGTAGAGTCTATAAACAAATTCTTGATAACTAATAAAATAATATGAATCTCGTTATGAACATACGTTTCTCAATAAGGAAATGTAGATTTAATATTTAAAATTGAAATAATTTTCAAATGGTCGTGCTGACTCACAGCGTGCACTAGAATGCTCTAATAAAACGGTAAAAGCCTTGAGAAATAGAACCGCATCCAAGTTGATAAAAAACCGAGAAACCGGATACTCCTGTAAGTCCTGCAGAATCAATCCGACTCCAAGTAAAAAGGCCCTACAAACTTGCACTTGACTCGTTAAGAGCAGATTTACGACGCAATCTTCTAAGCGAGGAAATAAGTTTCAAAAAAGATTCTCGGTTTATACGCGGTAGCAGTCGTGATCGGGTAGCCATTTTTTGCGATCGAGCTTAATCGGCTGAGGAATTTCAAAAATGAAGTTATTCGACAAATCAAATATATAGCGAAAAGCAATCTAAATAAAATTATTCTTGGATTATTTATGTGGTTATTTAATGCATCGATAATTTAAATAAGTAATAATTTTAATGGAGAACATCTTTAATTTATTTACGTGGCGTCTTAAAATAACCGATTAAGTCCATTTTTTTTTAAATCAAGTTTGATATTTTTTGGGAAGGAAGAAGAGGGCTCCTTTTTATCTAAAATTCATTTACAAACAAATATTTAATTTTAATAATTTTTCTCTGTGGGCAGATATATAAATTTAAACACCGTACTGTTACGTTTTACATGAAATGAATAATAAAAACCAAAATGAAAATAAGTCCAATCCCGATATAATTTTAAAGCTTTTTGTATAACTTGTACGTTATATTAGTTTGCAGCAAAAGAAAAGAGTCTATGTTAAAATCATGGCCATAATTATATTCGTATTTAATGTCATAATGAATTAAATAAGTGTTAAATTTCAACTCGTTTCCCCCGATATCAAGCTCACGTTCAAACATTAAAACGCAAAAAAAATTAACAGTTATTTTTGGAATGTCAGGTTTATTTTACATAACCATTCCCGTTTGAAATTAATACTTTATCCAAACATCTTAATAACACGCCACATCCCTATCAATCAAATCTTCACAAACTCGCACAGTAAACCATCAAAATC
>JAPYZB010009432.1:0-11142 GCA_030522745.1 Eupelmus kiefferi | reverse complement strand
CGCACGACGCGATCTTATATAGCTATAGGTGGACTGCAGAAAAACTCCAAAAGCGAGCTCATTACATGATGATCGCCGATTTCGCAAGACGCGCTGCTGTATAGCTAGCGCGCGCTTTTCTCTCAGGGTTTACTCTTTTCTTCGTAAGAACTGTATGGATAAAATCTATGAATATATCTAAATTTTTAATAAAACGTATATGAAACGGAAAAATTTCAAAAACTTAAAATCGAAATTAATCGTATTCCGAGTAGAAAATTCATTGATTAGATCTAATCTTTATTAGACCATAACAATAGGTCTTCACTACGACTTAACAAATAATAACATAGTTATGTTTATACTTTGAATTTTTAAGTTATTATTTGAGATGAATAAAATTCTTCAGTGGATCACTAAAAATTTATAAATTGATTTTACTTTCTAGAGAGAAAGGAAAGTTAAAAGGTTGCGAATTAAAGGTGCAGAGTGTATGCAGCATACATATATACTTGAGTGCTCCAGAACCTATAATGATAAAAGATCGTGGCTGACCTCGCGGGTACATTATTCTTTTTATTTTAAATGTATCAAGGATAGTGATTACTTAAGCCGATAAGGAAATCCTTAAAGCAATTAATCACATTAATTATGTTGTAACATAACAAACATTTCACTGCTTATGTATGTATTACTTTTTATTAAAGCAAATAGTAGAATTTTAATAAACGTACTCTGTTACATTAAAGGTGTATTTTATTTACCTTTAAAGTGAAAGGACGTAGTAAATATTTGAATACGTGTGCTTTTTATTTTAAAGTTGTATTTCATGTTTTATAAAAACAAAAAGTTTATCCACATACCAAAACATTTTAATACTTAAACTCAACTTCACTTAAAAAAAATTATTTATTTAAATATTTATCTATAATAAGCTTAAAAAATACATCACGGGTAAAGAATTAAAAAGATTTTATTGTTTTTTTTAAACTTTTAATGATATAAATACGTTATACGTAATTACACGATTAATATTATTAAGAAGCTATACTTGTCGAAATTTAAATTTATAATAAAACAAAACTTTAAAAGTAAAAAATTATTAAGAACCACCGCGAAAGACTTAATTACTTGCCATCAGGGCGCTCCCACATCCTTTAATTCAAAATATTATATAAGATTAAAAAAAAATAAAATCTTTTGAATCATAAATAATTAAAATATTGTTTGAATATATATTTTTTAGATAATCAAGTTTAAATATTAACTATCACGTAAAAAATACATAAATATTTTCAATTTAATTTCCAGTATTTATACCATGCCAATTAATGAAACAAAGTAGAAAATAGACGCGTTTAATCAGACAGTTCTTTTAACAAACGTGTTTTTTTTACGTTCAACAGTTTAATTAGCACTTAAATAAATTAACTATATTTATACTTTCCTACTAGCTTCGTCAATTTAAAAGGATTAAAATTCTTTAAATTTATATTTTAATTATTAAAAAAAATACTTATTATTAAATAAATCTATAGTATTGACAGTCTTAAGTTTTCTACTAACAAGAATATTAGAAGCATAAATGGGTATATGATAATAAAATGTAAAAATTAAATTGGTCTTCTACATATCTATATATTTAAACGTTATTAACGTTAACGTATAAATATGTATAAAGAAATAAATTAATATACATGATTTCGAGTCTTCATAGTGTTCTCCGAGTTTACGGATATTTACAGTATTATAAGTAAGAAAAAAATATGGTAGTTCAGTGTTAGCATGGTTCCTGCGCCGTCGAACTTTGAGCCTCTTCAAGATCTGTATTGCTTACGCCTTCCGCTGTTTTTTGACTTTTGTTTGTTTCTGTTTCATCCACATCTTTGACTTCCTTATTATCCTGGTCTTCCTCATCCTCTTCTGATTCACTTTCTGACGGCGGAAAGTCAGGCATCGCTGAAAAGCGAAATACATGAATTTATTATTAACAATATATACAAGATGACAAAAAACACATTAATTAATTAATTACCCAGCCTGTCTTCTCTTTCCTGTCTTGCTTTAGCTAAGAATTTCTCTTGAGCAGCTATAATTTCTTCGCTGCTAGTACATGCTGCATAACTTTCCAACAATTCAGAATTGAGCTCTACAAAGGAATGTCCCCAAGAAAATTTGTTAAGATAGAAGTTAGCTTCTTCTGGAAAGCCAGTAATAATTAGAGTAGCAGCTATGGCTTCTACACAACTTAATTGACATGGCTTTCCGTAATTTATTGGATTTGCTGCAACAAGAAAAGGTAATAGCCTTGGATGAGGAGTTTTCATTCTAGCGAATGGAGTGTCATCTAATCGAGCCCAACTACAGTCTACAACAGCACAACCATTATCTTGAATGATTTCCCTATCTAAAGGGCTTACACACTGAAACATTTAAAAAAATTGTATTTAATATAAAAAATAAAAAAGTTTTGTTTAATAATGTTAATATTTAATTATATATGAAAAACCATACAATTAATATAGTACAAACCTTAGTTCCTACAGGAGTTAAAACGAGTCCAGGAAAACGAGCACCAAGTCTAAGAGTTTTTATCAGTCTATGCCTTGCTAGTTTCCTACCAGAACATTTTTTAGGATCGCACTGCTCTAGATCCCACATCGCAACAGGAAAAGTAAGTGGCCATTTTTCTTCTTCAGGCTCTATTTATACAATAAAAAGAAAAAGAAAATAAATATTTACAAAAAGATATTATATTGTGTAACAATGATTCATAATACTATAATCCTTACCTGATTCCTCCTTGTCAGACTTATCCCTTTCTTGTCGATATCTCTCCTCTTTTCCAACGACATGACGTTTTCGTCTATCTGATAGTCTATTTTTATTCTTCCCTTTCGCAGACATTATGCGCTCTTTAAATGAGTTTCTGCAAATCTACTGCACTGGATAGTATCACGTGTTGACACAAGTCTAGCTAAAAGCTATGCAGTTAAGGCTAACTGCCTTTCTAATTTGAAGGTTATCCCTGACAGTGTCTCCAAAATGCGTTTTGGAGTGTATAACTTTTTCTCCCTCATTTATTTCCTCGATTTATTCATCTTTTAATTATCGCCTTCTGAACGTTATGAATTTTTCCTTATTATTGTCACTTTTATTTGCGATACTTTTTTTACACTGGCCGTACTTATTAGTTTGACGTTTTCTGTCCCTCGTGTGTTACGTGATTCTCAGCAACGACATGTAAAACAACGTTCCAAAAGGCGCCCCGGGTCAAAGTAGGTAGCACAGTAGATAAAATAGTTCTTAGAAAATTAATTATAATTATCATAAAATTTAAAATATTAAATTTTAACGAAATGTTAAGAAGTATTAACGTTAAAAAGTTTTAAAAATTCTAATGTCAAAATTTATTTATAGGTTATGTAAATGCAAAATCACGAATAAAATTTTGAATTTTGAAAAATTTTAATTAAAAAATGAAAATTACTCGATTTTTTATCATTTTCTAAGACGTAAGTACTTATTTTAAATAAAAATAAACGACTTGAGTTATTTCTGCGCATGTAGCAGAAAGACAAATTCAGAGCAAAATAATGAATGAAAAAAAAAGACGGAACAAGTAATTGTTGATCATCTGATTTCGGTTATTAGAACAATAAACTATAATTTTATTTAGAAATCAAAAGTTATCAGATACGCTTTCTAATAATTCTTAATTTTAATAATCTATTAAAATTATCAATCCCATAGGATTACCCTACAAAACAAACGCTAAAACATAAATAAAAAAATTTCTGCCTAATCCGCCTTTACAGACACTATAAACATACATATCAATAATCGAGCAGTAGACTCTAACCAGCAGCCGACAAAACCAAGCGCCAAACACACGTGGGCGCGGGTGCTAAATCCAAGAGCTACAGCACTGAGAGTATCACACTCGCCACAAACATATATCAACAAACGCAAAACGTTTGCTCCTCTCTATCTCCCTCTGGCGCATGTGTGTAACCGCCTGCGCTCGCGCGGAGAGCAGCGCGCGCGAGAGAGCGAGGAGGCAGGCGTTGTAACAAGTGTCTCCTCGTCGCCTTTTTTCCTCTCGCTCTCGGCAGTGGCAAGCAGTCAATCGCTCCGCGAGCCACGGGACGCTCGCTCGTCCATCCGCGCGCCAGATCGCACTCCCGAATCGGATGCAGCGCAGCCTGGAAGATCCGGAGCCCGCAGTGTCTGGTAATATGTGAGCGACGTCTGTGAAGGCAGTGCGCGCGCGAACGAGAGAAAGAGAGAGGTAAATATGTTGTTGATATAGTTATGTGCTCTCCGCGAGTGATTTAGTTTTTTTCTACACACGCGGACGGCGTGTCGAGAGAAAGGAAAAGTGCCGATTGCTCGCTGCTCAGCGAGTTTTCTAGTTTTCTTTTGGTTATTGTTCGCGCACTCGTGTGGAACAGGTGGTATAGCTCCGGCGGCGAGGCCAGTAGTGCGCGCGAGAGCTGGCTGCGTTCAGCATCGAAATTGCCTTTTTTATCAGTGGGAAAATCGTCGGAGATTCGATTTGTTTTCGTTGGGAGGACGGATGAAGGCGCACCGATAGTTTCGTCACTTTTGGTGCTCGACGGTTCTTTAGGAACGGCAGTTTCTTTTTTTTCTTTATTAACTATACTTATTTTCACGTGCTGAGCGTTTGCCTATAATTGACAGTCTTTTTATTGTTATAGCGCTCTGGGAATGTGATTGTGTAAGCGCTTAGGCCTTTATTATTCTATGAGCAGTGGAATATTTTATTAAGCTGTTTTCATTAGGGAATATTTTAATTTTGGCCAGCTCTTATATTTATTTATTGTTGTTGATACTACTCCCTCGTAATTCTAATAGAGTTCATAACTTTATCAACTTACAGAGTTTACTTATCTATTTGTTACTTCAGTCATTAAATTAATTTTAAAAATGAAGAATTACGTAAATATGAAAATGAATTAAGAAAATTTAAACAGAAAAGAATATTCAGGATGCAATTAAATTTTTAATTGAATTATTAAAAGTTTTACTTTAAAAGGCTCTAAAACGTGCTACACAATAATTGAGAAATATTAAATTTATCTTATATAGTTAAATGTAGTGTATTTATATTTTAATCCTCTAGTTAAAAACACAATGATTCTTTTTAAAACATTCAAATTAAAAAAGAAATTATATTTAATTTATTTAAACTGTCAGATAAGTTTTTTAAGTTAATCTTAATTATTTTTGTCGTTTAGTGCAAGAAGATATTATTATACAAAACATTCTATTATTTAAGAACCTTTTAAATAGATTGTGTTCATTATAAGATATCTTTTATTTTACATAATACTTTAACTGTAATAAAAAAATAATATTTATGAAATTTTAATGTATTGTGCAATATTTTTAAGATGAATAACAAAATATTTAGTGTCGTTCTTTTAATTTAAAAATCTATTGTTACTACTTCAAAATGATTTTAAATTTACATTTATGTCTTTTTTAGATTTCGTATCTGAAAATATGATTCTTTAAAACTTTCAAGCTACTAACTGGTCTTTCATTTTATAATAAAGCTGTAACTATATTTTTGGTAAAACTTCCAGTTTTTATTAATGACAAATTCTGATAAGGTAATTTTGATTTTATAGCTTAGTTACTTTTAATTTTAATTTACTTTTATTATTCTTGCGGCCAGGACATTATGGATCCAGGTATTTGATAAAATACTGGGTGAACTAATGGACCCCTTCACCAACTGTGGAATGAAACCATTTATAGCTTTCATGCACGAAGTGCATGTTTACACGCATTTTCTATTTCATTATTGATTGTACAAATCTGAGTGAACAATTAGTGCTATCGATAAAAAAAATACCATGTTTCAATTAGACGATTTTAAAAATTTCTAGCATAGAAATAATAAAAAATTTAAATTGATAAAAAATCTCTTTTTACTTGGACTTAACCTTGACCCAATTTACATAAACTCTCACTATCATCAGTAACTAAGTTAGTGTCTCTCAACCTTCACAGTTTACATGTGAAAGCTCTGTCAAATCTTTTCGTAATCATTCATTGTATTCTTTTAAAACTACAATTAAACAAGATTGAAATTGTATTATCACATAATTAGTTATTTAGAAAAATACAAATAGAGGTGTACAAAAATAAATAATACAATTTAATTCATAATATACTCTTTAAATAATAAAGTCTAATCACTAAAATGCAAAGCTTAAACAATTAAAACACTGAACTCTTCAAACTTAGTCAATCACTTAGAAGCATTTTGGAATTTATCGTGTTGTATGTTTCAATTGATTTATCACTTCTCTTGTTTTTGTCAGCTTATCTAATATTTTTCTATTTGATAGAAAACGTAGGCAAAGAAGCAGTCATAAGAGTATCAAACTGGCTTCGAGGAGTCTGGGAAATGCGACGTCGTACAAGTCCAGTTCAGCAATGGGTTGACTCTTTGCCATCACCTTCCAAGTCTAATTCTTCAAGCCTAGGATCCATTGTTAGACAGCAAAGTGTATCTGTCGAATCAGAACCTGTCTCTATTCCCAAATGTACTGTTGAACAAGTCTTTAATGAGAAAGAAAACTTCACGAGACATACTAATATGACAGTTTCTACGCCAATTGCAGTTCCTAGTTCTCCAGCAATAGTATATCCTGGTAGAAATGTATCCAGGTAAGAAATATATTGTAAATAAATATTCATACTCCTAAAAATGTTTAGGAAACTTTCTTTTACTTATTTTAATTTTGTAATTACTTTTTTATTTTAATTATTTCATTGATTCATTTAAATAGTAAATAAATAATAAATTATAAACTCAATGTATTTAAATTATTTTTAGTTTAATTAAAATGTAATAGTTTTTTATTTTACATTTATATAAATCTTTTCTCTATCTTTATCATATCAAAAATAAAATTTGAAACCCAATATTTATACCAATATTTATTGCATCTAAGTTGCAATTTCAAAATATATCTCAACATTAAGTTTCAATGATGCAACAACGTAATGACACCATATTTTTGAAAAATTCAAAGAAGAATAAATGGGTTTTCACATTCTTTATAACATGAGTATTCCATTTTAATTGATTATCCCTCTTCCAGAGGGTAGAAACGTTTAATTCGCAAAAAGTTTGAAATTAGCGTTATAAGGACTAGAGGCCCGAAAAATGAATTTACTAAATTTAGCGTTATACAAAAAATTTAGATAGCATTGACTTTTTTAATATGAACGCAAGTATATAAATGTAGTATTATTTATTTTATAAAGGGTTATTTTCATTTGAATTTATAAAATAAAATTTATGTAATTAGAAAGTATTTATAAAGTTGTTAAAACTTTCATAAAAGGAACGTTCAAATCAACATTTTTGACACATATATTGGAATGACCTAATAACGAAGAAAACGTATGACACTGAAAACAAAGTATAAAGGTCTGCCTATTGACTTTCGTAAATAGGTCGTTTAGATGTCAGTCAAAATCTGCTGACGGACGTGAACTGGCGAGAAATTTAGGAAATACACATTAGTTTCCATTTAACTCATTTTCGTCGGCATGCCTTTTCGTCGAGATATTTGTGAAACCGGATGTAACGCTTAGAAACAGAGTATATGTAATTTACAAAATGTTAGTTGACTTTATTTTCTTATAAATACTAAAAATTAACGAAAAACGTATCAATATGAAATATATTTTTAGCATTCATATTTTACATTGTAAAAGTGGAGAATAAGAATTCTTTTAATGAATGGGGTACAGAACTTTCTATTAATAAAATTCTTTTGAACTCCCTTTTACGCGTTTGTCATTGTGAAAAGTTGTTGGCACACAAACGGCTGGCCGCATAGATTTTTTCTAATTTTTTTGCTCTAAATAAGCTTAGGGCGCGTGTTCTCCTTTCCGTCTATTATGTCTATTGAAAATTTCCATATTGATTCTCTGTAAAATCATAAATGCAAAACGTTATAACGACAAAAGCATTCTTTTAAAAAATAAGGAACATTAAAATTATTTTAGATTCAAATTTGTAAAAAGTGGTTAAGTTGGCTGAATTAACAGGAAAATATAAACCAAATACACACAGGCGACTATTATAATTATCGTAAATTAACGCATACATGACATAACTTAGCAGCAACATTTCCAACTTCCTCATAAACTTTTCATAACGATAGGATTAAAAAAAAACATTATAACTGCGTAAATTTGAGAAAGTAAAAAAAGCTGAGTAAGTCAAAACGCACGTTGCCAGGCTGGCGCGTGACCCGAGCTTCCAGTCGGACAGCAGCCACTGCAGCAGCGTCGAGAGCCTGCTGGAGCTGCGCCGTGCCGACCCTGAGGCGGTGCTGATGAGCCTCGGCTTCGGCGGCGGAGCCAGCAGTCCCCAGGAAAACGGGCCGCTTTCCCGCATACCCAAGCGCTTCCTTCAGCCCTCCAAGCTCAAAGGCATCGCCCTCAACGATTTTGTCAAGCATCAGCAGGAGGCCAGCGAGTCGCTCGATTCTACATCGTTAGGATATCGAGGACTCACAGGTATGGTTGAATTATTTTAATTATTATTGATTATGCGGAATTATAATTTTTATTCATACATACTTACTTCTTGGGAGTCCGGTGGATGGGAGAATTTTCACGATACGGCTTTTTCCTGCTGGTATTTTTAAGCGCTACTGGCTTCTTTTTGGGGAGGAATGAGTCATTTGGGCCTCGTGGTCGATTTGATGCTCCGACGTGGGTGCTAGGAGCCACCGGTGCCTCATAAACTGCGCGCGCTAAATATTTTGACTATGTACCAGATTTTATTACAGCTGGACTGATCGCCATTGAAACTTTATATTTTCATGCGATCGTCGCTTTTAAAATACTATAAAAAATGTGAATGTTAAACACTAATTTTAGTAAAACATCAACACTGAATCATTTCAATTTTTAAATTTTATTTTATGAGAAAGCGCTATTTTAAAGAAATGTATACCATAATTCGAATAAAAGTGGAATTTGTCCAACTTCCAAAATAAACGCGAAATAAACGCGGTAACTTATTTTTTCACGGACACATTGAGTATACAATACTTATTTTTATAAACTGAATAACATCCACTTTAATTGCAAGAGCTCGAGATTTTCAAGGAACTAAGATATTTGTACGAAAGTTATTACTTCTATTCTTCGATATCATGACAGATGAAGGGAGCCTGAGAAGTGCAGTACGAACAAGTAGAAAACGGCAAGTAAACGCTAGCATGAGGGGAAAAAACTCCGAGTGTTTTTTAGATCAGGAATCAGCTAATTTTACGTTACAGTGTGGCCTGCGAGACGAGACTTTTTTTATAGCTCTATCGCTTGTCATTAGAGCACTAAAGATTTCTTTTTCTTGTATAAACACCTATTGACGTACTCGATACTTTTGGAGTCCTTGAAGTCACGTAGGCTATCTATTTAGGAGTTGTTCATCATTAGATAAATATACTTCATAGCAAAAAGTCTCGTTTTTATAATAATTATCACGTTTTATGCTGTTTAACATGAAGTTTAGTTTTCAGTTTACTATAACTACTTTACTTTTAACTTATGAGAATATGAGAATATAACCATAAATAAACCTAAATCGTTTAAAACTGATTTAATTATTAATTTTACTAATTGCTTTTTTACAGTGTTATACTAATAAATACAACTTATCATTACAACTCTAATTAAAATAACAAATCAGATTCTTCGATAAGACCTGGTCTCTCTCACAAAAACAAAATACTTCCTCGACTAAAATTTTCAAGTTTACAAACTGCCAGAGATATACTCTAAAAAATTTCCTGAAAAGTGCGAACCAGACCTTATCGAGCCAAGCGTTTTATCGAGTGCAATGCTATGTGTGTTCAATCGCTCGCTGGCGTCAACTGAATTCACAATGACGCACTCTCCGTAAACAGGCGAGGCGTCAATGCTCGTTTAATGTGTTTTCTGAAGAAAAAAATAATGATGATTTTAAAAAAAAAAATAGGCTACAACGACCTTTGTGACTGTTTGTAGGAAGCGAGGTGGGTGCGCCGAGCATCCGGAAGCGAGTGCGAAGCCGCCGACACTCCGGACCCAGTGGCTTCGTAAGTCCGCAGAAGATAAAGCCCTGCACGAATGGATGTCGTTGTTAATATTTTGTTTGTTTTTTGAGTTTTTTAGAGTGAGGTTTTTGTTTTGCTGTGGTAATATTAATTTTTCCTTTTTTAAAGTTTCTCGTGAGTATCAGTTCTATGCACATTTTATGATCACGCTCTATAACTTGACAACCATGGTTATATATTTGTATGTAAGTTTCAAGCATATATTGATTAATTGACTTTACATGTAAAAGAAAAAAAGAGAAGTGTATGGCTATGAATAAAGCAAAGTTAAACATAAAAATGAATGCTGCATTCTCTCTTTCTGGAAAAGTCACTGTTAGTCACACTTCCAGTAAAAGACAAGCAGCCTCGACTCTAAAAAATTTGGAAAGCCTGCCAGGAAGAGAGTGCAAGTTGTGCATTCTTTTCGTTTTGGTCTCAATGTTTTTTTCACGCGCGTGATGAGTGTTTTTCGCACGTTCAGCCCGCGCCGCGATTTTGGTCCGCGGCTGTACCAGTCTGGGCACGCGCACTCGTACCTCAAGATAAAAGAGTAGCCGCGCTCTTTTATCTGGCGTACGATTGCTCTTCGCACGTGTAAGATGTGTTATTCCTTTTTTTTAACATACTTTTTTGGCATTTTGTTCGTTTTGCTTCACCCCAGGAGTGTGTCCAAGATTTTTTCGGTGCCCCTTGTATTTAGCTCCGCTTTGATTGCGCTGCTTTTGCTAATGACGGTTTCTTTTCTTGGCAGCGCCAAAGTTGAATGTCCGTTCGTTTTACACGCTTTATGTGGATGAAGTTTTCTTTTTGTTTGTGTGTGTGTGTATTGATTATTCTGAAATGGTTTTGTAATCTTCTTTATTTTATTTTGTAGTAGAATTGTTTTCTTTGCGGAGATATTTTATCGGTAGATAAATTTTTACTTTAAACGTTTCTTTTATTTGAAAAATTATGAAATACCTAAAAGTATGAAGCACGCTAAAAATATTAGATTTAGTGTATGAACTTGATATCGTATTAC
>JAPYZB010009420.1:0-11622 GCA_030522745.1 Eupelmus kiefferi | reverse complement strand
TAAAAAAAAAACAAAGCCAACGTGTCCTTAAAATGTCCCACAGGCGAATCAGATCTGCGACTACCCGAACAAGGTCGACTGCAAGGGGGCAGCGCCCCCAAGGCCTCTGCCAACCAGCACCGAGTCACCTCAGCAACCACCAAACCAAGGCGGCGGCGGCGGCGGCGGCGGCGGTGGTGGTAACTACCCCCAACAACCCCCGAACCAAGGCGGCGGCGGCGGCGGCGGTGGAAGCTACCCCCAACAGCCCCCAAACCAGGGTGGCAACGAGTCCCCAAACCCAAACCCCCCCTACAATCCTAACCAACCAGACATCCCATCGCCGATCCCGAACCCCTACAACACCAACGCCTTCTCCTTCAGGCATCAGCCGGAATTCTGGCAGCAGCGGCAGGCGGTACTCCAGTCCGAGCTCGAGAAGGACCTCCTCCTCCAGAAGGTACGTGTGTTTGCTGCTCGTACGTCTCTCCCCCGTCTCTTTTTCGGGCTTTGGCATGCGCTCAGGTGACTTTGTTCGGCGGCTTCTCTCGCGCTCTTATTTTTTTTTGCGGCGATCCTTTTCGGCGCGCGCGGACGAGTTTCGTGATACTTAATACCGAGAGGGAGACGGCTGGGAAGGGACACCGGCTCGGACGCCCTGCAATTAATTTTCGAGTGTAGCGCGCTCGCGGGCTGCGGGGAATTCGTTCTTTTGGAGAGGATTTTAGTTGGGGGTTTTTAAGGGGGGCTTTCGAGGTACGAGCGCGAGGTTTTTTCCTTGTCGGGCGGGATGGAGGAGTTGTTTTTGAAGTTCGGTTGAAATTTTTTTATTCTTTGTATTTAGCAAAATAATTTTTTAGATTTTTTTTTTAATTTCAAGTTGTAATTGCGGTATAAAAAATTTTTATTTATTTCTAATTATGAGGATTATATTAAAGCTACGAGAATGCAAAGTTAGCAATTACAGGAATCCAGTTTTTTTTTCTTTCGTTTTTTAAATTTGGAAATATTATTTATCGTGGTCTTATATTTAATAAAAATAATAAAATGAAAAGAAGAGATTTTAATATCGACAATAAAATTTTCAAAAAAATAGTGTTCTCTAATTACCGAAAGCTCTATAAAATTTTGACATCACCTTAAAATGACTTTCCTTTTAAATCATTTTAATAGAAAGTAACTACGCCATACCTATTTACTTACAACAATAATCTAACCACACCCTCTCAATATTGCGGTAATCAGGAATCCGAACCGAACGAGGCGCTAGAGGAGGAGGAGCAGGACAGCTCGACGCAGGCCTCCGGCGACACGATTCCACCCGAATTCGCCGGGGTCAAGTGCACGAACGGCGACCTCCACAAGCTCACCGACACCTGCACGAGCGTCGCTGTCTGCAGGTTCAGCCGGTTCATCGTAATCAATTGCCAGCCCGGCTTCATCTACGATACGCCGTCCGGCACTTGTAAACCCTTCGACGTAGCCAAATGGTGAGTGTATTCAAAAATAGAAAATAATTTTTATTAATAAATTGATAAATAAAGTTTTGCCATTTACTGATTGTGATATTATGCTTTTCTCGTTTCAGCAGCTAGCCGACGATACGTAGATATTAAGCGCAGAACTGATGCGACCGACTGAGAGGATAAGATGAACGACTCGTACTTTTAATTATTTTATTTAGAATGTTAAGTGATACGCGCCAACCCCCGTTCGCCGCGGACCAAGCGGAGAACGGCACTTAGTCTGTAATATATATTATTAATAAATTAAACATGCCATTTGAATATAAATGAGTTCTTGTTTATTTAAGCGCACTTACTAATTAACTTTTTTTTTTTAATTTATGGAATAGTTTAATATGAATTTTGATGAAAAGATAAGATAATTTATTATTTATTAAACTATAAATAATTGGGAAGAACATATTAAAGCTATTTAATTATATATGAAATTTCAAAAAAAATGTAAATTTTAATAGAATACACCGGAAATGATTTCATTAGTTAATAAAATTTAAACTTTAAAACATTATTGTTTTGAAGCTATATTAATTATATTAAAATTTTCAATTAGAAACTTTGAATTTGTAAGAATAATTATTTTTTACTAAAAAATACTTTTTATTAAAAAAATCATTAAAAATATATTTAAATTGGAATTTTAAAAAATAATATTATAAAAACTCCTTAAACTCTCGAACGATAAGTCCATAATCTATAAGAAATTTATCATCGAAATTGCCGATTGGAGTTTAAAATGTAAAGATAAAACTGACTAATACAGTTATTTATAAGTTCAACTTTTTCAAGCACACTTATATTATTTCACTACTAAATCAAACCAAACATTTTTAAAACTGAAACAAAATTAACAATCATCTTCAAATAAATTTACAATCGATAAAGCTTAAATTCTCTAGAATACTGGATTACACCCAAACTGACTTATTTTTCACTTTGCCCACATACCTGCGCAAACACTAAAATTTCTCCAAACACACATCCAAAAATCCCCTTACCACCGACTTTCGACCTGCGATCGTCGCCCCCAACGACCTCCCAGCCTATCCGATCCCATCCCCGATACCCAACTCAGCACTCATATACAAACACACCGATCAAGCCTATATTATTGTTCCGCCGGCACTAAACTCTCTTAGTATGCCGCATAAAATCGCCGAGTAAGCGCCTGTCCAAGCACAGTCCGCAAGCCGTCGACTCTGCCTCTTTCTCCTTCTTCTCCATCAATTAACGCGCGCGTTCATTCCTTCAACAATATGGCATTCTCGATCGAAGCTCTGCAATGCAAATCGAAGCTCAACAACATACGCGCCCGTCAGTTTGTGAAAAACAACCTCTGGCCGGAGATGATGCCGAGGGAGGAGGAGACGCTTTTCCAGAGCACCGGACACCAGCTGAAGCAGGCCATCCTTGGGGTGCTGGACAGAATGAAGCTGGCGGTCGGTAGTAACGATCAGGGCAAGCCTAAGAAGGTGGAGGTCGCAGCTTTCGAGGCTGGTGTTGTGGTTGCCGAGGAGGTCAACGACGAAGGTTTGTGAATTTTTCGCGTGCGTATAGTTTTGTGGAGTGCGGGAATGAGACTGCGAAGCGCGCCGGCGATGCGTTTTGTTTTTGCGATATTGCCGATGATTCACGGCGAATGGGGCTGATAAGAGAGCGTCTCGGGTTTGAATTGCGATGTTTGCGGTGTTAACGGATGTATGGAGAGTGGCTGGTTTTGTTGTAGAACGATTTTGTAGGAGATTGGTTGATGTAACGTGCGAATTTAATTATTGTTCTTTTTTTTAAGTTTTTTAGATTAGGGGGTTAATATAATAGTATTAAGAATTGGTTGTTGAGTGTACTCGTATGTACTTTCATTTTGTAGAAATTTAAATTTTTATAATGAAATCAGTAGCTGTATTCTAACATTCGGGCCCGCTTTCGTAACATTATAAATAAGCATTAATGATTATTTTGAAATTAAAATGTTTGCAAATTAAAATTTTTTATTATTTCTCATGAAAGCTAATTTTACTTTTAGGTTTCATTGAAGTCCATTTAACAGCAACTGACAAATGAAACTTTCAACATGGTAGTCACTGGCATAGATAGATAGTAAAGAAGACACGAAGACGTAATATATGTTATATTTATTTTATAGTACTTTGGTGTTGTAATTTTTTCTATTTTATCTTCAACTAATTTTATTTAGTTTTAGCCTAAGGTTGATTTAAGTATACATTATAACTTGGAGGCTATCATTATTATTATTTGAATGGATAAAATTGAAATAAAATGTTTAAGCTGACAATTTTTATTAGACGTGAAAGTGTAGAAATTTAATATTTTTATAGTATTTGTTATGTACGCAGTATTTACATTATTTTAATTTTTTACATTAGTGTTATATAAGTGTAATTGTTAGTATTGTGATATGAAAATATTTTTATTGTATATAAAATTACTGACAAGTTAAATATTAATGAAAATATAGTTCGTATGAATAGTGCTTATTAATTTTCAATAATATTTATAATTAAATTATGTGATATTCTATGCGTGACTACCGCCGAAAATCGACCTCTTCGTAGATTGTATACCAAAGTTTATCATTGTAAGATCTTTTGTAATAAATTTTAAAAAATTTGCAGACAATTTTTATTTTTATTATTTAATTTTATGCATTTCCTAATTTTAAAATAATTCAAAAAAAATTAATCAAAAATACGATTTTATTGTAATAAAATGTTATTTATCCTTACATAAACAGAATCCTTAATTAAAAACATCCATATAATGCTTTATTAATGGCAATATTTTTCTTTTTGTAAATACTGATTCATTTATTTATTTATTTTTAATCTAATATATATATATAGTATATATAAGTATTTTAATTCTTTCACTGTATTCTACTTTACCCACCGAGTAAACATATGTGATGTCTATATATACATAGTTATATATAGACAAAAGCGACAAGTGTTTGCTGCTGCTGTGAGGGTGGCTGATACAGCTAGAAATTTCACAGCTGTTTTCAAACTAACCTGTCAAAATGTTTGTCTAATTATTTAAAACTGTATATGTTTAACCTGTCAAAATGTTTGTCTAATTATTTAAAACTGTATATGTTTAATTGTGTCCAATAATTTATGAAAATGTAAAATAGAATGTTTAGTTTTGTTAATAATCGTTTTATGTTATTATTAAATAAAAAAATGTGTGAACGTGATAAAAAATTTGTTTGTAATTCTTGACATATTAAAGTTGTTTAATAAAATTAAATTTGTACATAAAATATAAAAACAAAAATTTAGACAGTACTGAAAGTAATAAAAACATTTAAAATCAAAATGTTTGGTGAAGTCCAAGAATTTGTTAGTAATTATTGGGAAGAAGTTCTGTCGTTAGTAAACGAAGCAGCTATTTATATTGATCATGCAGCATCAGAATGCCTTCACTGGTACACTGGTGATAAAGCATATTTAAGTTTAAAAGATGCTGGTGCTATTTCAGTTCATGAATTAGCTCTGTACAATTTTCATGTAAATATCATTTTATTTATTTATTTATCAGAATACATAATTAAATTAGTATGTTTTAATTGTTCTTTTAAAAATTTTAAACTTATTTCTTTACTTTAGAATCTTAAAGCTGAAGGAGCCAAGAAAGCAGTGATTATTTCTTCATCTACAGATACACTATTTTACCAACGAACCTTAAAACTAATCATCGAGAAAAATGATTTTGAAAAATGTTTTGTTATATGTACGGCTCATAGGAAAATTTTAAACTATAGATCAATCATACCTGATGATATGATAAAAGAAAGTAGCTATGATACTTTAAAAAGTGATATATTATACTGGATGAAAGATAAAACTTTTTCAGAGGTAATTAGAAGATTTTGAATTTACCTAAGACTAATTAAATTTAAAATTCTTACAATGAATTTGTTTCAGAATTCACAAGTAACAATGATATACAAGCCAATTTTTATAGCATGTTTGAAAAAGGATGTATTTGTAACTCCTCCTTTTGGAAATTTAATGCCTTCAGTAGATGAAGTATTAACAGATGATTATGAAGCAGATGTTGAATTTCTAATAAGTTCTTTCCATTCTTTGTTTTCACACTATGAAGTTTCTGAAGACATTTATTCTTTAGGAAGACTCAGTAACTATGTTGCAGATAAATTACAAAATTTTACTGCAGCAGTTAACAGAAGAAATGTAAATATAAAATTATTTAATATTTTATATTAAATTTTTGCTTTAATTTATATTTTTCAATTCATTATTTATAGCGTGTAACAGATCAAAGAAAAGTATCTTTAATATTGATAGACAGGTTACTTGATTTATCTACAGCTACTAGTCATAATTCAGAATCAATACTAGGAAGAATATTGTGTACATTGCCTCATTTGCCTCATCATTATAATGATGTTGCTGTACTTATGCACTCGTTTAGTCTTAAAGGGGAGGTAAATAATTTTTTTTTTTTATTTTAAATCCTTATTAAATCAATTACTTTAATTTAAATTAAATTTTATGATAAATAGGAATGTTCATCTTCTTTTATGGTTCCTGGATGCTTAGCAAATACTGATGAAGAATCAATGGATATTCTTTTTAATAAAAAACAAAAAGATGTATTATTAACATTAAATAAAATGCTAATAAATATGTCAAGTAATAAAGAAAGTCCAAAAACTAATAAAATTGCAACTAGAATTTCTGCTCACAGTTTGGAGAAAAGCATTCAGAAATTTAGAGATTCTGAAAGTATAGAATCTTTATGTAAAAACAGTAAAAATCTTCAAGTAATTGTTTAGTAATTAAAAAAAATTCTTGTTTTTTTTGATAGAAAAAAATTAATTTTTGTTTCATTTTAGTTGATTGCTGCAGTTGTTCAAGCACTGAAATCAAACAAAACTGCACAAATTGAGTTTATCATAAGTTTAGAAAAATTAATCTTGCAAAATTTAGCTGTTAGTGGGGATTCTTCAAGCATACTATCACAAGTAAGCTCACTCTAAATGTTTTTATTACAGATTTTAAAAAGATTTCTAATAATTTTGTACACTTTATACTTGCAGTTGAGTAATATTGTAAAAACAAAAGCATCAAGAGGTTTAGATATGGAGAATCTTTTGGTATTACTAATTTATCTGTATGCAATGGCTGGTCCTGATATAAAGTTTTCAGATCAACAAGAAAAATCATTAAAAGAAGCTTTAAGCAGTGCTATCTATGAAGATATAAGAAAATGCAATGACACTGATTTAACTAATGAACTATCTGCATATTATCAAACATTATTACTTTTAGGTAAATAATTAGTTTTATTCAAAAAATAATAATTTTTGAAAATAATTACTTAATATATATAAATTTTATAATGTTGCTAGGTGTATCTGATGAAGATGCTTCAAAAGAAGCTTCACTTAAAATAACGGAACGTATAATAGATATTTTGCACAAAATTTTACACCAAAGAGAATCATTAAGAAAATATAGGTAATAGTTTATATCAATTTGTTTAAATAACAATTTACGATTATCTTTTTTTAATTCAAACAGACAAATGATAAATAAGGCTGATCCACGTGAAATGGCCAAGCATATTGGTCTTTTAGAATATCTTGTGACAGATTTGTTGGATGATAAAAGGCCTGAAATTCCTGACTTAGTACAGAGAAGTTCTTCTCTACTTTCTTCAGGTTATAAGTAAGTAATAGTATATAATAAATATAATTAAATATCTATAGATACTTATTCAACTGCAATTTTTTTACTAGTTACTTAACAAAAGGTACAACAAGTAATCATCCATGTGATAATTCTTGGGTCATAATATATGTTCTCGGAGGGGTAACACCAGATGAAATAAAAACTGTAGAAGATATTATAAATAGAAAAGGAGCACAAGGCCCCAAAATTACTTTGGGAGGAACTAGATTATTAAATCCACTTGATGTGGTTGATAAAATTTTGTTAACAAATATAAGTAATTTATAAATTTGTATCAAGTAATAATATTTTTATTTTTACATTTTACCCATACAATACCAGTTTCATTTATTTTATAATTAAGTAACTTATTATTGTTTCCCGATTTAACGCTGCAAATTAATTCATTTGAACTTTCATTTCTAGTTAAAGATATTTGATACCGCAGTATTTTCTTTCCTTCATGCCATTCCATTGTCTGTTTTTTTGATTCAAAATTATACTGCTTTGTGTACAATGTCACTACTTTAAATTCAATAGTTGTTTTCCTAATAATGTTTAATATTTTCAAGAGATATGAATTATATGATAAATCATCTTTTTGTTGCCAATAAAATGCACTTATACTATCAATAACAATTAAACCTACTCTTCTATTTTTTAACAATATATTATCTAATGAATTTAAAGTTAAAAAAAATTGATGCTGGTTATAACAATTAATAATTTTTAAATTATTTAAGAGTTCTTTTACTATCTTATCCACATTAGTTGGTCCAAGAATATCACAAATTTCAGTTTGCATAAATTTAAAAAGTGGCAAAACTTGAAATTGGTTATCTGTATTTATAAAAAGTACATCCATGTTTAATCCATTATACTGCAAGGGTAAAATACATTTTGCCACAATTTTGGTCAATAAAGCAGTTACTCCAGTAGAAACCATACCCTTAATTTCAATTACATCAGTATTTTCAAGTTTATTGAAAAATAAATCATTGTCTAAATCCTGAATTGACGGCCGGTCAATTAATCTGGTAATTACTTGTAAACCTGATTCAACTATTGGTTCACTCATTATAAAACAATTTAATTAACTGCCATGAAAGGTCATCATTGCAAGTAAGA
Source organism: Eupelmus kiefferi (assembly GCA_030522745.1). NCBI lineage: Eukaryota > Metazoa > Arthropoda > Insecta > Hymenoptera > Eupelmidae > Eupelmus > Eupelmus kiefferi. The sequence goes on along the minus strand of JAPYZB010009420.1, from coordinate 3,275 downwards.
AAAAAATTATCTTTAAAAATAATATTTATTTTTGAAATTCTAACCTAAAATGTAAACAAAATTTTTATTTACTAAAGATTAAAAATATTTGAAATTATAAAAGAAGATAATAATTTACCTGCTGATACTGTGAACAATTATTCACTTTTGAATATTTTTATATTAAAAGCAAATAAATTTAAAATAATATACATTCAACAAAATCAAAGTCAATTAAATAAAACTACCAGTACCACTACTTATTCATTGACAGCAGACAATGAAACTGAATTATATGAGACTTTAAAAGAGAATAGAGATTGATAAGTTTTATTATAAATTTATTTTAAAATATTTTAACATCAACATTTAATTAATGGATAAAATTAATTCAATGATTTATTCAAAACTGAATAAGTTATAAAACATTTTTTATATAGATCACAAAATACACAAATCTTAGAGCAGAAAAATATCAGTACATATACAGTAATGTAAAATCAGATCATAAATTCCATGGTAAATACTTTCAATCCAATTAAATCAGGTACTAAAAATTGAAGAAATTGGAAAAAGCTTTCAGCAACATGCACACCTACTTTTATACAATAATAATAAATACTACAAAGTAATCAGTTATAAACAAATTGGACGCAATTGTAAAAATTATACAAAAATTTTAATATAGACAATTGATTCAAAAATTTTAGGCACACTTTTAGATAAATTGAACACTGTAAAATTTATATCAATGTCTTTAAGGAGTATTAAAAAATGCTGATTCATCTTAAAGGTAAATCTTGTAAAATATTACAAATCTTCACTATCCGTGTGATTTGTATATGTATTTCTTCTTCTGAGATTATCATTTCTGATGTCCAGCATCTGATCATCGGAATCTAGTTTACCTTTTGCTCTCTCTGCTTCACGTTTAATTATCAATTCTTCTGTCAAAAATGCTTCACGTTTTATTTGATCTCTTAGTTTTCGTGGCATTCCAGATAGGCAAAACTGCACAGCCATTGTTATTAAGCCTACAATATTCTACAAAATAAATACAAATTTTAAATTATTTTTATTAACAACAGGGTGTAGAAATATTCTATTATGAGATCATGGTAAATTAAATTTTTATGTTAAATTGAAATAAAATACTAAGCATTTACCTGAAAAATTACAATAAAAGCTAGTCTAGCAGCAAAAATATGCCAATAAATAGTTGGTCTTTTATATGGTAACTCAAAATGATCTGGAGGATTTCTATATTCTGCATAACGGCACATAGTAACATTTTTAAAGTTTGACATCAAAGGTGCTGTACCACTAGCAAAATCTTCAGTATTAAAAATAGCAAGGCTATGGTTTAAGAAACCAATGTCAGTTTTGTCAGTGCTAACTACACTCATATACACTAAGCGAGGTATAAAAGTTGAGGAAAATGCTATAATAAACCCCTGAAATAAAATATGGATAAAGATTTTAAAGCACACTACTTACAAACAAATTTAAACAAAAATTAGCAAAATTTTTCTTTCTAATTTCTAATAAAAAGCATTCTGTACTTTTTCTAAATACATGCAGATATTTTCAGGGATAAATAAAAAAATTACATTATTATTTGTTAAGTATAAAAATTACGTACGTTTGTCATTATAGATATGCGAGCTAATGTATCGAGAATACGTCCCCAAATACCAATATCACGAGCTCGACGTGGAACCGGTCTACGATAATGTAGAAGAAATTTCTTAGCATCAAAGCGCATTTCAAGAACGTTATTTGCTAAGGCGAAAAATGGTGCCAATGGAAATGCTACTACAAATAACGTTATAAATCCAAATTGAGTGACCATTTCCAAATATTCATCATACAATCCTCTAGCACCTAAAATAATTTAATATTTTGATTTAAGTACATAATTCTGGTATTCAATATAAACAGTTTAAACTTACTCCAATCAAGAAGTTTTAAATCACGTATCCACTGACTTCGAGGAACAATAGGATCTTTTTGCTTAAGACCTGTATGAATACGAAATAGTGCCCAATACTTATATAAAATTGGTAAAATCATTTCCAAAACTGTGTACACTGCCTGTTTTCCTACCATTATGATTGTTAATTGAATACACAATTCCATAAAACATCCTCCAGGTGCACATTCTTCTTGTCTGAAATTGTTAAAGATAAAAATGTAATTTGTTACTGAAAATTAAAATTTTTTATTTTCAATAGTTAATTACCTCAATCCAAAAATTTTGTTATATTTTTTAGGATATCCTACAAATTTTCCTTTTAAAAAGGCAACATAAAATATAGAGGCATAATAGTTAATAAATTGAAATAAATAAATTTTTAATGTCAGACTGTCATCAAACTCTGCTTGAGTTCTTAATAATTCCATTTCTGTTAGATAAACAGCAAGCCAATCATAAATAAAATTGAGAACTAAAATACATGCCTAAAAATAAAAAATATTCAAACTCAAATGATATTAATTTTATTATATAAATTATTAAACTAAATATCAAGCATTATATTTTAGTATTTACCAAATTTATGCCAGCTGCAATTGCAGGTACTGCAAAAGTTTTATAAGTAAATGAATCAAATTCTCGACCTAAGAGTCTTGTTGAAGTCACACTTGCCATTCAATATAAAACAACTGCAATAACTGCTGCAAGTGCTAAACAAGTTAACAAGGTACTATAACTTTCCAAAAACTAACATGTGGTTCTTTTTCTCTTGTTATTGGATTGACCTAAAGAAATAATTGCAAATGAATCTTTTAAAAAAGTTTACTTTTATAAGAATAAAATGAAATCTTAATAAATTCCACAATAAATATTACCTTTTCTTTGACTTTAAATAATTTGGCATTTAAAAGAAGAGATAAATATTGGGGTCGTGGATGTTCAGTACCATTATCCCATCCACTCAATTCCCAGCGATAACATAATGTAGCTGCTCTTCTTTTCCATAATTTAAGATAAAATACAGACCAAACAGACATAAAGGCTGCAAAGTAGACTATGGAAGAATTATCAAATAAATAGGTCACTTGTGCAAGTTTACAAGTTTCATTTAATCTCCAGAAATCACAAGTCTTATCACATTGTAGACACATAATTGTATCTTCAGCCCAAATACTACATGCATCTTTAGCTAACTGGTTTGAATTCATAGTTGTTAGACCTTAAAATATGAAATGTGATAAACAAAAAACTTATGAATTTTAATTAATATGAGTTCAGTAAAAAATATTACCATAAAAGAAACATATAAGTCCAACAACAC
>JAPYZB010009399.1:0-13260 GCA_030522745.1 Eupelmus kiefferi | reverse complement strand
ATTATTACTTCTTTTTATTATTAAGCATAATTTTTATTATATTAACCCTAGTAGAAATTATTCTATTTAATAGCTAGTTAATCTCTAGTAAAAATGGATTCAATGCTATTTTTCAGATTCGTTCCATTTTAAATGGGTAAATTTCTGCCAGGGAAAGCTAAAGATATTTGCAACTTCAATATTTTTGCGTTTATAATTATTATTCGCAATAATTTAAATTTATTAAAGGAAGAATATAATTTTTAATAACAATAGTTTTCCAACGAAAACCAATCCCTTTATCAAACAAAGTCTTATTCGGAATTATTATTATTCGGAATAATTTTAATTTATTAAAGGAAAAATATAATTTGTAATAACAAGTTTTCCAACGAAAACCAATCCTTTTATCAAATTAATTTAACCAATATAATTTAAACAACTATTAAACCAATATAATTTAAACAACTAAAACAATATAATTTAAACAACTAAAACAATATAATTTAACCAATATACAATTAATATTAATTTAAACAATATACAATTTGTGAGTTAACACCTTATCAAATGCTTTACTGTGTGGGAGAACATATCATACAAGTTGATGGAACCAAACATCTGAAGAATCTACCGTTACCTAAGTTATTTACCCTTCAAAGCCTAGGATCTCAGAAGTATACACTTTAATTTTCGTTCGACAAAACTGTACGAACTACCGGTAAAACACGGGCCAATTTTTTCAAACCCACTTGCAAACTGTCGAAACTAACCCACTTACCCTCGAAAAGTATTCCTCACGCAAATCCTATAGAAAGCGCAAAAAGAGCTCTCTACTGAAGAGCCATGACACAACGAGACCGGTAATCACCACGAGGAGTCAAAGGTCACTTAGCGCTAACCTCGTTTCGCGGGCGTCGGAGAGCGCAAACTACAGGCTTGTCTTTGAGCAAAAAAAAAAGGCGGAAAGGAAGGTGTAACAGGATACACACATACCTACGTCGCGACCGATTGAAATCAATAGGGAACGACGAATCGAGGCACGCGATCGCGTGCGCAGACCGGAAAAATGGACGCAGCTTCGGGGGCGAGCCGTTCTTTTGCACTTATGTGTGAAGTACTGATGGGATGATGGAATAGAGGAATTTCTTTGAGTTGGTACTTAAATTCTGAAATTCGAGCTGAGATTTTCCAGTGATTTGGATTTACTTGTTATCATAAAAATATTACATTGATAAAAATGTATTAATTCAGGATATTTATATTTTATTGATTCAATTAAACATATCCCAAAATAAAAGAATTTTGAATGTGATGTAGATTTATCTATTCATTCACGTTTATCTATTCATAGCAATATTGAGTTTAGAGAATTTTGAGGATTTTCACGATTCAATAAATATTTTATGAACACAAAATATGAATTAGCAATCAATTCAAAGCATTGAAGGAAATTGAACCATTATTTACAGAACTGATGGCTAAAAATAAAAAGATAAATACAACTTTTCATTTAAAATCAGAAAGTTTTAATTTCAACTAAGCCATTTACATTACACTATTAGATCAACGCATAAACGAATAAAATATTTTAATTACAAATAAGATATTTTCTATGGGCACAAATATATTATAGAGTTTTCAAATGCTCTAAAACTTAAGGTAGTTGTTGACACAACATTCTGAATTAGGTGTTAGTTTTTGGTTGAAATCTGACACAAAAACGAATCACAATCATTAAAAACGTCCTTTTTAGAACGCATCAGTATACAAAACACGTATTAACTCATCCGTAAACTCAACTATGTTACGATTTATTATTATGAACTTGTAAATAATTTTATGTAAAAATGTAAATAATCTTTTACTTTGTGCAAATAAAATCTTACCTTATCTTATCTTAGCTTATTAAAAGTTGAAACTTTGGAAGTCTATATTTCAAAAATGGTACCTTGTAAAAATTTAGGAGTAACTAGATATTGTTATTATTAACATGTAGTTCAAATTTTAAGAAAATTTGACACAACTCGATTTTGTAGATAATTCTATATATATATATATATATATATATATATATATATATATATATATATATATATCTTTATATTTATTGCATTAATGAAATATTATAAGTAATTACTTTTACGAAGCTTAGAATAAGCAATGACAATATTAGCAGAGTTACAGTTACTTTATTAAATTCATTGTAGTATAATAATAAAATCCGTGAACAATCATACTTATCAAACAATTGACAAACACGCTTCGGAAACTAAATCTATTCACGTACAAATCGCTGAAAATTTATTACTCTCATATGAAATCCCCAAATCGACCAAACAAATCAATCCCCGAGCTAACAGAAGGGGCCTCCCCATCATGCAGATTCGCAGACATCGACTAATCGTCTCCAGGTTACACGTCCGCCCGCGCGCGCTCACTCCTCCTTTAGGACGCGCGCGGCTTGTATCTACATGCCAGTAGTCGGCGACGATTTAGTCCGACCGCCAGCCGCGTGTATATGTATACCCGGCCGATCGTGGGCGCCGACAGCCGTACGGAAATAGAAGGACATGTGGGTCGCTGCGGCGGATTTTGCTTCGCGGAGAAGAGATTACGAGAAAGTGAACGATCGGCCGTATCGCTGAAAATTAATATGGAGATGGAAGGCGCGCGTTGGCGCAGCGAGAAGAGATTGCCGAGTCGTTTACACGAATGATGTTTGTTTAGATAGTGGATTAAGTTACATGACTAATTTTGTTTAGATAGTAGATCAAACTTTCCGGTTTAATGAGAGGATAATTTGTGATCGCTGCTGTAAACACGTTAATATTTGCTTGGGATCGATGAATTCTGCGCGCGGATGTATATTTCAATGCGGGAGAGTTGTATCCTTTTTTTAATTATTTTTAACAGATATCTCATGTTAGTTTTAATATTGAATTCATAATTGATCAGTACTCAGGTTTCCTTATTAAAATTGTTGGAATGCAATTTTAATTAATCATCGCTTATTCAATCTCGTGGGAAATTACATTAAATTTGAAAATTGTCTAAAAATATGTTTCTAGTAAAAAATCGTCCCAGAGAAACTACCTTATCTGTACCTCTTCAGCGTGCACTCTTGCGCTATTAAAAATGATATACAAGAAGCGAACAATCATAAAAGGAGTGACAAAAGCCCAGATCGCGGAGAAAAGAGCCCGAGGAAACTAAGAGGCGAGCGTCGCCGCCGAGCGAGTTTCGCCCGATCTCCGGGCCATTTCCGCGCAATCTCGCGCTCTGGGAATATAACCAGATTGCGGAATAACTTGCTCTCGCGCCCGGATAACTTCGGAGGGTGTATACACGTATAGGTAGGATACCGCGTGCGACTTGCAACTTTGTACTTCGACTTCGGGACTCGGGGAGGATGAGAGACGGGGCGAAGCCCGAAGCGGAGAAGATGTTTTGCATTATCTCGTGTATACTTCTTGTTTGGAAGGGTCTTGTCTTCTTTTGCTCTTGAAGAAGGGATTTAGATTACTTTTGCAAAGTTTTTAGAATGAAAGTTTTAATTTCGAGTGAATATTCAGCGATTGAATAAGGAAGTTTTGCGCTTAACTTTTTATGATCAAACACCATTCAGAATTGCGAGATTATAATTAATCAGGGAGAAAAATTTTGAAGCAAATACAATCAACTTCGTAACATTTCCTATTTAAAAAGTTTCAAATTTCATTTGAATAGTTAAACTTTTATTAAAATAACAAATTTGCAGCAGCATTCCCTGACCTAATAATTTTCAAAAATGACCACCAAAACATTTGCAATTAAACGAACGAAAATGCAGAGAATTATTCCCAAACTAATTGAAGACCCACTTTCTACATCATAAAAATCCGATTATAACTCAAGCCATTTTCGCCGTAATAATCTACAAACATCGCCGTGCGATTTTTCAGAAATTTCTGCACGAGCTAGCTCGGCTCGTCTGCTTCCTCTTCAAAATGCAGCAACAGCCAGGAGAAAAAGCCAGCTTCCGAGAGACACGCGCGCGGCAGCTCTTCTCCCCGGGCCACCTCATCAGGCTTTATTATCGTTTTATCGAAGGAAAAACCGCTGCTCGTGCGCAAGCGCGCGTTTACGGCCGGACTATTAATTCCGTTCTCGCGGGGATGCAGGCATCACGCGATATTCCGCGGGATTGCCCGCGGGAAAGTCGGTCGCCGTAATCGTTAACGACAAAGAAAGTGCCGGGCGACGGCTCTACGGCCCGTTCCGACGGCCTGCTAACTTGGCCTCAACGTGATTTTAGAATATGCTAAAGACGCGATGGTTGTTTTTCGGCCCAAAACGATCGGTTTTAGATAGGTTTATGGTTAATTTGTATGCGGTTATTTGCAAAATAAAGGTCGATGAAGCTTTTTACTTGTAAAACGGTAGCTGTTGAAATTATGGTGAATGTTTTAAAATTTATAACATTCTTTCTTCCGTAGACCTATATTTTTAATTTTAAATCATTCGATTAACATCTATATAATTTTTTATATCATACCAACTATCTTAAATTTTTATAAAGATAATCGCATTTGCTCGATGGAATAGCACCAATCGTATGGAATAAATAATTATTCCAAAGTAATAATTCGAAGAATCGTATTTCTACTGCGTAATGTAATAAAACACGACGCATTAAAATGTAGAACAGCCTCCTTTCAATCACTCGAATCCAATCATAGAACTATCTCCTATGGCTTATCCGACTGCCGTATTAACAATGAAACACGGCAATGGCTCCGCGATCTTGAAGAGAAATAAAATAACCGCAGAGCCTTTTATTAAAAGCTACACCCATTGCAACAATAAACACGAGTCATTCAGCTAACAAAGCTCTACGCTTTCTGCAACTCGAAAAAAGAAAACGGGAGAAGAACCCGCTTCTCGATCGGTTGGCGCGAGAATCACGATAACTGAAAGTCTATTCATACAGTTCGCATAACTCGCGCGAATGTAAGTCGTAATTGAATAGGCATCAGTGGAGGTGGTCCGTGAGTCGCGCGTTATTCACTGGTATATCTAATGAGTTATACAGCAGTGTAACTGGACAGTGTCGAGGTATCCTTTTTTTTAACGTTTGAAGAAGTTTACAAAATTATATATACGTAGAATAAGTACAAATATACACTATACATAATTTCGTTGTTTCCTCTTGATCAAGATGTAGTCCTATTTTAGCGTTTTAAACAGTCTTTAAAAGTAATTAGAGAGTACTACAAAACGTCTATCTCAAATCTTCAAAAAAAATATTACGAAATATATGAAAAATGCTTCCAAACATGATCCAAAACCGTAGAACGCGCCACTATTACTATATATATACTAAGCTTCCCTTCATGCTCGCAGGCCGCTTCTTCACTACTTGATAATTTTCGCGCGTCCGACGCTTTTGGATCGTATTTGGAAGCATTTTTCACGTATTTCGCAAAAGATATATTCAGAATCAACATAGCTCTTTTAAGCGTTATAATTTTACCTCCTTCTGAAAATATACGTTCATTTGTCATTTGTGTAATTGGTATATTTAAGTAAATATGAGCTGCAAGTGATAAAAATTTGAATCAAATTTAATATATGCATTTAGAGCCCATCCAAAATCGCGAACTCATCCTAGCTAAACTCAAAATTTTGCCAGGCCTATCAAATTAAAAAATATTAAATAAATGCTGGAAAGCAGTTTTTTACTATCATACTTGCTCGATGAGAAAACACTACAAAATTTAGTTACGAGAGAGTGAGTGGGAGTGAGAGAGAGAGAGAGAAAGAGAGTTTCGAAGCGCTGTGACAGCTGACGCGATCGTATATCGCGCTCGCGCGTTACGTTCAATTAATAAAACTTTGACGAGATGTGCACGTGCGACACTGGCGGATAATAAAAAAAAACGGGTCAAAGTTTGCTCGCGAGCGATATTTTTGATTTGGGAGCTTCTAGCAGCAGGCGCCGTTGTTTTCCTCCTTGTTTCTTTTCGGTTCGAAGTTCCTCCAGACTTATTTCTTTTTATGTAGGTGGCGCATCTTGAAAATAAACTTGGTTTCAGCACAAGTAGATTACTATCTTGTTTAAAATTAAACTTTTTTGTGGATCATCAGAAGAAGAAATTTAGTAGACACGTATTGAGTAATTTAAATTTGAAAGTTTTATGGCAACTAAAAAATTAAATTACATCGATAAAAAGACGATTCAATTTTTTTCTGATTTTTGTAATTTGACAAAATTATACAAAAAAATACCATATTGATTTACAAAAGTATTATTAAATGTAGTAGAATAAAATTTTGTTAGTAAATAACTTTTGGTAGTTTAAATCTGGTTTTAACCGAACCACTGAGAATACTGCATGTATGAAAATGCTAAAATGCCATCGTCACGAACGAGCGGATCACCGCCACTGAATGAGGGGCTGATCTGTTAACTTAATAATGCGATGCCGAGGTTGGAGATGGGGGAGAGGGGGGCGGTAATGCGGGTACGAGTAATGCAATGGAGAAGCCGCGATCCCATGCGTGTAATCGACACGTAATCGAACGCGAGAAGCCTAATTAATGACGAAAGCACAGCTGATGAGGCGTTGGGTGGTACCTGCAAATTTGAGAGGTGTACAGGCGGATAGTGCCATTGATTTGGATATGAGAATGTACGCGAAAGGATTTCAAATTTGTTATTTACAATAGGCAAAGTTCTGTTAGGTTTGTTGTTTTAGAAAATCTGACAATAAGCATTTGCAATATTAATTAAAAACTGTTTGCTTCTTTGAATGCCGTCTAAATATTACAAAAGCCGATTTAAAAATGTTACTAAAACTAGTTTTGAATTCAATAAATTCATTGTTTATGTCAAGAAGTATTTTTTAGTATTTTAAACACGTTTTGTTTCTTTGGGGGAAGAAGTACTTTTAGTGTGTTGAGACTTTTAAGTATTATTTTCTAGTATATTTTTAAAATGATAAAAACAACTAGTATTAGGTGCCTTGAAAATTTATAAATAGTAAAGGTAAAATAAATGTTTAATTTATAACAGATTTTAACTTCGAATGTTGATTTATTAATGCTAAATTCACAATTAATTACACAAACAACTAAATTATTTATACCATGCCAAGAAATAGTAGAAACAGTTTGCAATATTGCTTTATCTTATACTAATACAAAGACAAAAAGAATTTGATCCGTTTGATCGACTTGAATTGATTTATAATTTCAGAATTAAAAGTTGCTGATTAAAACGATTGCTCAAACAGTAAACTTACAAAAAATAGAACAACAATCAGCAAAATCTTTATCAAGAGACTTTTCGTTACAGGCTTGGCTTATCTCTCAAGTTTCAACCTATTTCTTTTCATCACCCTGACTACTCGGGAATTACAATTCGAGAAGCTTCAAGGAAATTGGTAAAAAAAACTAAGTGCTGAAAGGTGATAGACAAAATTGATAAACACAAACGATCGAAATAATGAGATTTGATTGATGTAGCTTTGAGAAGCAGGTTCTTGTTTGCGTTTTGGTCAGTAAAACAATAAAAGTAATCGAACTTAACAAGATCTTGAGTTGATAATAGAAACTACTTCGCTGATTGCGAAAGTAAAATAAAGATATAATGAGGATATAATAGAGATTGCGTCTCTACAGCATCGTAGAAAGCTACGGTGATCCAATTCTTCTTCGTTAATTGCAACAACTACTTCCTCGCGATACTATAACATCAGAAGACCATAAATTATAAAGACAACGAATGGAAGATGATGATTCCTTTAAGAAACTGAGTTATCTTTTTGATTACAAAAATAATTGAGATAGTTTTAATAATCCCAACACTAACTAAAAGTTTCATGATAAATTTTTAACATGAAGCAGTTCCTATTTTATAAAAATGCTTTATAAATGGTTTGATTTCAACAGGACTGTCAAAGTGATTAATGCCCAATTAACAATACCAGATTACCTTTAACACACGAAGAAAGCAATAAATACCAGTTTGCTTCCTGTAATCAATTTTCGTTCATTCTCTGCTCTGTCGTGAAGAAGAAGCAAACTCAGAGCGCTTGCAAAACCTTCGACCATCGAGTGTACAACGCACATGACTGAAACGTACTAAGTCACGAACTTCAGAAGCTTAAGCTAATGGACAAAGGGGTAATTGTCTTCATGACCAGCCACTCGCAAAAGTAAGCTTAGCATTACGCTCGTGGCCACACGAGATCATGAAGATCCGTGACCCATTTCCCCACCACATGAAAACCTCTAATGATCCCTCTTCTAGGCTGCTCAGTTTCTAGCGGCGCAACACACCAGAAACGTCAAAAATATATTCTTTTTCCCTTCCTTCCCTCATCCCGTAATACACATTTAACACCGATCAGCTCAGATATAACATAACCAGGTTAGCTTGTAGCTCGCGTCCCTCGCGAATTCAGCTCCTTTAATTGCAGCTCCGGCTTTAACGCAAAGTTCCCCCCCGGTCTCTCTCTCTCTCTCTCTCTCTCGCTCTCTCTCTCTCTCTCTCTCTCTCTCTCGCTCTCTCTCTCTCTCTCTCTCTCTCTCACTCACTCACTATAGGTGCTTTGCGTGCGAGCAGTATATACAACTACCTTACGGCTGGCACGAGTCTTGCTGTCTGACGCTCTTCGGCTTTCTAAGACAGTTTTTCAAAGAGGATCTTTACAGTGCACATGCCAAGTGCGTGAGCACAACGGTTTTTCTCGATTTTAAATGGTCTTGTTGTTGATATTCTATATTGACTTGAGTTGGGATCTTTACGTTTTATTGGTTCTAATAGCTCCTCAAGAATAATATCTGTACTACATCACTAAGTGCCTTCTTAAATCTTTAGAGGACAAAAACAAGTTGCGTTTCTTTTTGTAATATTATATGTATTTTAAAAAGAATAAGCGTAGAATTAGTAGATTCAATATTAAAAATAATAATAATAATAACTTTAATATTTAATGAAATCTTCAATATTTTGTCTAATGCACTATACTTGACAACTTAGAATTTTGAAATATTAAACGATATATAAAACCAATCTTTCAAAGCATCTATATTATATAATATTTACAAAAAAGCTCAAACAAAATATTTTATGAATGGCCAACAATCAACGAAATAACGTTTCTCCATCTGCTCACTCGAGCACTCCGCTCTTGCGAGATGCAAACCACTCAATTACGGTGTAGCCCTCAGCGAATACAGCAGCCGAGAGAGAATCGAGCCGGAGGCGACGAGAGTATACCCCGACTCGTAAAGTATAACTTCATAAGTTATATACCCTTGAACTGTAAGGCAGCTATGGTATTTTTCCAGAGTCCACATGGTTATTCGGAACGTCTAATTAAGGAAGATTCGAAACAAATTCTCTTTCCAATATTTGTTATTTTGATACGTTAAGCCTAATAAAATAATTATATCTGCTTTTGTTTTAATGAAATTTCTAATGTTTAAGTACATGAAAGCAGGCAAATTATCATTCAGAATTTAATTTATGTGGCCCGGTTGTTCCTTTACGATGCTATCGATCGGCCATTTGTTGTTCTTTCATTATAAGTAAGGGGATAGCTATGTTTATTCAAAATAGATCAAAAGAACTGGATAAAATTAGATAAAAAAAGTGTTGATTTTCCGAGAAAATCTATTCGTATGTGTGTGAGGCGTGTGTATGTATTCTATTAAAGCGATGAATGTCAAAATAAAAAATTGAATAAAATATTGTTTGGTGCTTCATTATTTTTTATAACTAAACTTTTATCATTACAATTTACAATTTTAACTAAGATAAATTTAAATACATAGTCATATATTACCACAGATTTATAATTACCACAATTTTTAAGCAATTTTAAAACATCAGTTATATTTAACTGTTTTAAAAATATTTTAACAATATTTTTGCATGATATGATATAAAGTTCAGCTACAGTTCAATTATTGAGTTTATTCGTCTCGGAGGCCCAATAAACCAAACATAAAGCTCGTAATTAAGTAACTGTACTTCCCCGAAAGCGTTTACGAACTCGCGAGTAACTAATTGGCCATTCGTTCCATATAATTTGATAAATGCGCCAATTTTTCATCTCCTCTCTCCACTGAAAAAGTGAAAAAAAGACTAAACTCCACGTCAATATATCACCCTCGAGATATTTCTAAAAAAAAAAGAAAAGGTGAAGCAAATTAAACGACTTGTTGAGCGTGGACCTTCCTCGAAAAGTGCTGTGCCGTGGCCTTGCAAATTGCATCATCACGGCTACAGCGCAGTTTCGGCTCACGCCTAAAATGCGTCAGGGTGATTAACCTCAAACCGATATGAAAGATGGTTGGGAGTTTGTTACACAACAATGAAAAAATGCTAAATTAATTTCGGATATAGACGTGTGTCGTTTGAAATCGATTTTTTCAGAAACTAACAAGAATATATCTTCAAATTGTAGAATTTGATGAAAATTTCGAAGGTGACTTTTAGTACGAAGTAATGGGAAAATACTTCTAGTCTTCTTTATCATTTTATACTATATAAGACACTAAAAGTTTTTAACACTCTTAATCTGAAAATCGGAACTTCTTGTAAACGTAAGTAGACTTCTATCTTAATACCAATTAATAAAGATAAGTGAAGAACACATTTTTTAAAGTTATACTATATAATGTCTACATAATTACGTTTTTGAAAAAATTTATTGAAATGAAGCAACATTTTTAATGAATAGATTCGGTAAATAAAACATAAGTAAACATTTAAATATTATAAAAATGTGACGAAATAATAAGTTTTGACAGCGCTGAAAATATTCTAAGTCGTCTGTTAAAACGTTGCTTCTCTTTACTTTTTATAAGCTTTATGCAAATATGCAGGACCCCCTGAAGCCCTCACTTAATATGCTTCAACGCAAAATATTCTTTTAAAACGATAAAAGCTTCTTTGATCGTAATAAAACAGCATAATGAGCAAAGTATTTTTTATTATATCACAAAGAAAAATTGTAAAAATTTCTCGCGAGCCTGAACTTGACAAAAGTATAATGAAGAAAATGAATTTTGTATAAAAATATTTTTAACCACGAGACGTAATACATGATATAAAATACGTAAGCTATTTTTAAAAAGTAATAAAGATTTATAAAAGCAATTAAAAATTAACTGGATTTAAATAAATTTATTATATAACATTGAAAAAATTTCATGAGAATTTCAAAGTATAAAAGTTAAAAAATAAATATTTTAACAAAATTTACCATGAAAAATGAATAATTATTAGTCACATTCAATACATAATGTTTGAAACTAGTATAACAAGCCAAGATATCGATTTAAGTGGTTCATGTGTTGTAGTTCCTCTTCCCTCGTCCACGCGGAACAACCGGATCTGGTGGGCAGTCAACCACTTTAAGATAAACCCAAGGAGGAGCTTGAAATAGCATGGTCGAACCTTTCAAGGTGTCGACTGGTTATGCAATCATAACTAATTGCTAGTAACCAAACTACATTTATACGAAAAACAAAGTAAAAGAGAAATATTATCTTTGATATATTTTAAGAATGAATCAATCTTATTCTTATGCAAATGTCAGTAATTTTTTTAGACGTTTAAGCCGACCGTACATCTAGATACAGGCGCCACAATTCGTCGATGTTATCGCTTTCTGCTGTTGCAATAATAACAGCAGCGCATCGATCCGGATAAGGCTATAAGCGTTTTGCATTTTTCACGGAGAGAAAAAGACGCCTTTGCGCTGAAATTGATTTCCGAGTTGGCAAGCATTGTGCTTTATTTAGCGATTGCTACGACAGTACAGCCGCGGTTCGTGCATAAAAACTAATAGATGAATGATAGTATAGAGCTGCGCGAATGTCGAGTTACTAAAAAATCAATCGAGCGGCGGTTTTGTTAAATGTCTAACATACTAATATTTTATAAAAGAAGAGAAAAATATTAAATCAAAATTTACCACGAATAAATAAAAGTTTGGACTTACATAGCTTTTATTATTTGATCAACAATAATAATGCACGCAATTCAGTTTAAAATGCATGAGAATCTTTGTCAAAATATGTGTTAATACCTTTTGATAAGAAAAGAAACTAATTCCAGTAACATTACTAACTCGAGTTTTTTCCACTACCACGTTCTTATCGAGAAAAAAAAATAAAAGATAAAAATCTCGAAATAGCCTGTAACTTCGGAAATATCTCGAGCTGCTTCATCAGGTCAAGGATCTTCGGAAAAGATATAAGCCACTCGCGGAGCTTCCAAAAAGTAAAAGAAAAAAACATCCACCCACACGTAGTCATAACTCGACATATCCACTTTTGGTATATCGTTCGTCTTGACGAACACGATTGCCACGTGCACACAATCATTGCCGTTGATAAGCCCGCCGGAATAATCTACGAAAGAGAGGCAGGCCTAAATTGGAGAGATGGAGATAGTAGGGGCTACTAAAATCTCGTTCGATCTCCTAGCATGTGGGATAGCGCTGTCACCTGGGAATCCTTGGATTTGCAGCTGCACGTGCTTAGCTGCTTCGGGAAACTCGAGAGACATCGAGCGAGAGAGCTGTGACGGATTATTAGTATAGATGTAATGGCAGACGAACGTGTAAAATAATATTTAAGGTGACATAAGGTAGATGTAGGTCAAATGCTGACATTTTTTGAAGTACAGTAATGAATCTGTTTTGTTTATAGGTTACATTTACAATTAAAAAAATAGCTGTTAATTCAAATGAATTAAGCTCTTTTAGTCACAGTAGATAAAAATTAAAATAAAAAGCAAAATTTTTAAAATTGATATTTATTTTTCTTTTAATTTGATGCATTAAAGATAATATTTTTGGACTACGTTACATTAATGATACATTTTTAATATAAATAAATACCATTGAATAGTAAAATCTTTTTATTTCTAAAATAATGTATTTATTTTGTTATTACAACGAAATCGTGACATCTCGCGCACTTCAAACTCTTATATCTTTGATAAAAATTATCATATATGTGTTTAACAATTTATTTTCGAAAACTTACAAACTGGAACTAATAGAATTTCTCATGCAAAATACTATTTCTGTAGAGCCTTTACCCATATAAATGAGAAAATCATATCAAATTCAAACAAAACAAAAATTATACAAACGTGATTTAAAAAAAAATAGAGACCCTGGTAGAAAATAGACTATAAAGTTGCCCAGAATATCCTAAATTTTCTGTTCATTGGGCATATTCTGTTAACATACTCTGCCCAGAAATCCTGTG
>JAPYZB010009362.1:0-11876 GCA_030522745.1 Eupelmus kiefferi | reverse complement strand
CCGCAATGCCCGTCGTATTATATTTGCGACGATTGCGAGAGCTAACCCAGCTGATGAAAAATTATACGTGATTATATATGGGTGTGTATGTGCGTCTCTCTGCTATGGTATATATGACATTTTAACTTCCGTGCAGCGTGTGTGCAATTGTTTTACGAGGCTGGACAGATATTTTTGAATGTTCATGAATAGCAGGAAAAGGGTCGATATATCACATTTACGAGCATAAATATTTCATTGGTTTATTTGATTAAGCTAAACAAATTAATAGAAATGATAATGTATACGTAATGGGGATTTATAAATGTTAATATATTTTAGATTTAACAAGATAAATGTTTACATATTCCGTTATTTTATGCATTAATGTTAACAAATTAACGCTATAATTACAGAAACTATTAATAACATTCACAATTTAATATACATTTCAAAATGTAAATATTAATTTTAAGGAATAATGAATCAAATATTAAATGAAAGTATTTTAATGCAACATTCTTTTTACTCAATTTCAAGGACATCTTTGACCATGATAATAATTGTTATTTTTAATCAGCGAATTAGAGTTGTAAAAAAATCTGTTATTTTAAAGTTATTTTAGCAATCATCTTATTAGAAATGAAAGCGTATTGCGTAATAAACATTACACCAGCTATATAAAGTACCTTAGATTAGAGAGGAAATTCCTCCAAGCTTTTATATGGGAGCCTGTTATTACAGTAAACTAGAAGATTGCACAATTAAAATCATTAGAGCCCGAATCATAAAATGCGAGAAAAATGCCGCAATTAAACGCATTTATTTTTATAAGCCTCACCCTTTTAATACCCATTAAAACCGCCGAAAATATTCGAGTTATAAAATATTTTTGAAAGCATAATTCTCGTCCAAAAAACCATATCTCACAGGCGCCAGGACGAGCCACTATTTTAAATTAACATTTCCGCCAAGCGTGCGCGATCTTCACCCGTGAAACACATATTTCCTCGGCAAGGTAAACAATTTGCACCAGCTGGGGCATATTATTATTTCATCCTGTTTTTACCTCCTCGGTGTCGCTCAATCAATATTATCGGAGCCATAAAAGCGACCAATCATTCTTTCTCCTCAATTCGCAGAAAATCCACGCTACGCAAATCACCTTAGTCCTTTTAATTATGCAGCATTCTAACCAGCCCCTTCCACACATATAAGACCTCGTCAAGTAGGATCCTCATATACACACGCGGAAACTCATGCAAATGTTCCTAGTGCGCGCAAAAAGGGCGCGCTTCTTTCGGCCGCTCACTCGCTCGCGGGCGCGCTTACGCAAATTAAATACATAATTACATTTAGCGCGTGCGCGGTGCTTAAATTTCCCGTAATTATACCGTGTGCGCGCGCGCGCATTACACCGGCTATATGCACTGTAACCGCGAACCGAAATTTGAATTTTAGCCGGCTAATAAGAGCCACCGCATACACTTGAACGCTCGTTACGCCGCGTGCGTGGCCAGGATTTTTATACGGGAATCGGCGCGCGGCGTTAGCATTGTAATCAAGAGGTAGGCGAGAAATTCGAGCGGACACGCTGCTCTGGATTTCGGTTTCGACTTTGATGTGGTAAACGAATTGAGCGCCGACGATATTGTCACGCGCGCGACGCGTTGATGAGTTGCATTCGCATTCTTTTGTATACGCGAGGAAAATTTTTTGTTTTTTTATAATACTTTGGCGCTTTGTTTATGTAGTACGCGGCGTGAATGGTTGTTTTAACGTAGTTTAGCTCTGTTTCGAGTTGCAGCCTGTAAAAGCAATTCTACAGCGCAATCTCGATAAGATACAATGTAACTCGTTGAAAGAGTAAGTGCGGTACAGCGCATACCTAGCGAATAGGATAGTCTTGCCGGGAGTGCGAGAGGATTCGCTCGTTCGAATTCGATTCTTTGCTTAATCGAGTTTTTCGCTATTTGTTCGAGAAACAATTTTAACGAGAGAGAGCAAAAATTGCCAGCGATTCTTGGAAAGCACATAATGCGCGCGAAAAGAATTTTTATTCTACCGTTCTCGCTTGTTTGTAATTCGAGAAATAATAATGTGTACGAGTTTGCATAAAGCGGAGAGATGTATTTTTTTTTTCGAGGAAAAAAAATCAAGTTATGTTCTGCTTTGTGCAAACAACGTTAGCTCTTCTGAAGAGAGCAGCTTTTATTTCAAGACACCGGAAAATTCTATTTAAATTAAATTTCTAAATTTAACTGCCGCAAGATAAGGATCTATTGTCGGTGTATCCAGCATCCACTTAATGCCGTAACACTCGAGGAATTCACGTTTCATCCAGCAATTAAAAGACGACAAAAGGTGCGGTGCACTCGGATCTAGGGGAAAGACGAGAGAGAGAGAGATAAAGAACGACGGATAGAGAAAGGCGGGCTCTCGCGCATTCACGCAATTTCGTTAGGTGGATTTGAGGCGAGAGACAGAGAAAGAGCTAGAGAGGAAGAGAAAGAGCCTCGGGAAATCTGCCTTGTCGCGGGGTCTTTAGAGCTCAAAAGAGAGACAGAGAGAGAAAATTGAGTTTAATGAATTGCAGCACTACACACTCCTTGGGCTGCAGCCGTGAATTTCGAAGCAAGAATTTAAACGTTTCAACTGTCTTGCCGAGAGAGCCCCGCGATGACGTCGTACGGAAATATTGTTTCTGTCTTTCTTATATTTACCGTGTGCGCATCTGGCCGCCCGTATCCGCCCATTCTGTTTTACGAAATTTAATAACTTTGCTTGTTTTGATGTTTCGCCGGCGTCACGGCTATTTAAAGTTTCGCGAGCCTCGGCGAAAAGTCTCGTCCTTAGCGTTTTTTTCCCCCTCCCCGCTATCTCTCTCGCATTTTGTATACAAAAGTCGCCGAGCAACTTCTTTGCGGGCGCGCGCTTGCAATTTGAATTTCCAAGATAGTACGTATAAAGAGAGAATAAATAAGTGGATAGCTTGCGTACGCGATGCGCTTGTAAACATAATTAGAGGCTCATCCATCTCCCCCGGATTTGCCGGTGCTCGCGCTCGCGCGCCAACCGCACTGCTGCAGCCGGGTATCAGTACTTTCATTATTTTTATATTACTCTCTCCTAGCGCAGCTCTCGCTGCTGCTGGCTCTCTCGTACGGTATTACATTCTCGAAAATGGAATATCAGAGTAACACAAATGGCTGAGCTTCTTCCCGCATTAATTATACGGCTGCCGACGAGAAGACGACTTCTTTTCCAAGGGAATAATAATGTTTGCGGCTCTCTGAATAAGCCAAAAAATGCGAATTCTAGAGCGTCTCCCAGAAAAGTTTCTCGTAAATCATGCTTTCTCAGAGACTGCATCGAAGTGATTTATTTTCCTTTCAAAAGATATATATACACCCGGGACGTACGAAATTGTCCGAGCAATTTATTTCACATTTCAACTGGCTCGCTTAGTCAAGGTCGCCCTCAGCCAGCGATATAAAAAGAAAAAGCCACCTACGCTCTAATCGCATACAATAACTCGCTTATCTCCGACAAACTCGCCTCCCCAGGATAAAAAAGAAAGTCAATCGGGAAATTCCGAGTAAAAATCCATAGCAGCCCGCGACCCTATAACAACGTTCGACCGACAGTTTCCAAAGGAACTTTGACGGCCGCCTCCGCGTTCCAACTTTAACCCTGACATCGCGGGAACTGATATTGCGAAATTCCCCTCGCAACTTGCAGTCGCACGCGCGAATCACGTCTCATTATCGTCGCATTCACAGAGAGCTCGCTGCTGCGACAATTGCATTCGCGCTCCCTTTCTCAAATCTGCGCGCTCCAGCCTCTGCGCCCGCCCGCGTGAAATAGTCCGCCCCCCGCGAGAATTCGCGCATATAGCTCGGGCCACTTAATTTCGCGGCGGGTCAGCCAGCGACTTGCGTCCCGCCACGAGGCTTGCATAACTCGCGCATTGCGCAACGGCAATATTGACGCAGGCCTCGCGACTTAATGAGAATACGCGCTGATGCTCAGGGAGGAGGCTATATAACGAGCGATCGCCGCGAGATGCCAATTTTCCCCTGCCCTCGCTCTGTGTTGCATTCCACTTTGCTCGCGGCCCCATCTTTCCCGACTATTATTCCTTCATTACGGATTCGCCCTCCCCAATATCTGCATAGCGAAACATCCGCGCTCACCGTGGGGCTATATAGCCCGGGCTCTGTCCTGGCTATAAGGATTTTACGCCCTTCGCACTTTAATAGCTCTTTCGCGGACTTTTCTCTCTCCGACGCGCGCTCCTCCTCTTGTTGGCTTTCCCCGGGCGCGCGTATCTATAGCTACTTTTTTTTACGGCTTCGCTCTCGTCTCTCTCTCTCTCTCAAGAAGAATTGTTTGAAGATGGAAATTCGCTGTTTAGTTAGTCGTGCGCGCGCGCGCGCCGAGCAGCCGGCTCTCCGCGCGTGCGTTATACGGCCCGGAAGACTGAGGAGCGCACTCGAGCTTTTACGTTGATGAGCTTGTGGGGCTTGATTTTGACAATTTCCTTTTTTATCGTCCCGGATAGAGCAAGTCAAGCTTCTATTTTTCCGCGCCCGCGCGCGCTACCGAGATTTCCTTTTGCTTTGCCTAATTTATGTGATTTCCTTCCTCGCCGCGAACGTCTTTGTTGCTTTAGCAACTACGTGTTTTTCTCGGGCTCTGCTATTCATCGTTTGTCCTATTTTTTTTTACTTTACGCTTTTTCTCGCCGCTGAACTCGATGATTTAATCAGACACTTTGTTTGTTTTATTTACGATTCGGAAAATCTTATTAAAAACGAGATGCGAGTGATATACGTGACAGAGTTACGTCCCTGAGGATTTATTATGTGCGGTTTATCGATGCAAATCGAAATGAAAGTTGGATTTTTCATTCAATTTCGATGTTTCTACGCTTGTCGGGTTATTCAAACAAATGAGGCAATGTTAATTTATTCAATCTAACGCAGACATTCAAAACCAAATCAATATGTGAAAAACAGTAAGTACATCAAGGGTTTGTGTTTCAAAAGTCATAGCTCACATTTGATGATTGCTCAAGTAATTAGGGCAAATTACATAAAACGCATTAGCTTCCCATTATATTAAGTATCCGCTAATTTGAAAATAATAGCTTGGTATTACGCCAAAATTCAATGCTAATACAAATTGGAGCTAATTTTTTAAAATGACCTAATTAAATATATTCGGCAACGTACTCCGGGATTTAAAAGAACCAAGAGCATTTATAGTCAATTATCAATAGTTTACCGATCCAATTAAAAGTACAACTATACAGCTGTTGATATTTAACAACAAACACCATCTACATTTGCGTTAAATCAGCGAACACGAATTGGCTAAGCTCTCCATCAGTCATGCAATGATCATTTCACAATATATCCAGTAGCGGCAAACAACGAGACAGTTTCAATGTTGCCGCGGTCTATCTGCGGAGCTCGCTCTCGGCTTCTCTAAGAGGTCTCGCCTCGTTTTCGCTCTCTCGGTCTGCCCAAGAGAGCCGCAAGCACCACTACACATTCCCGCAATGCGATCCTATACACTATACCACCCCCCTACTCTTCATCTCTCTCCCTCTCTCTCCGCACAAGCGACGGTGATTTTCGAGCGAAGAGGGAGAGAGAGCGATCGTCTGGCGCGATATTGGCCCTCGGTGCTGCCGAAGGCGCCGGAGCGTCAAACTATCGCGCGAGCGGGGGCCACCGAGACCGGCCTTTTTAATCAAGATCTCATCTTCGACGTTTCAATGCTGGCCTCTGTGCTGCACTTTCATGCCCATAACAGCGACCCCCTCCCCCTCTGCGGGCCACGCGCGCGCGCGGGCGCCTTCCCCCGCGCGCGACCGGGACGAAAATCGATGCTCTGCGGTGGCGGCTGTATCTGTATATATACATGCAGCCGAACAGGCGTAGGAGGCGAGTTGGCCCCTTTCGAGCGCTCGGCCCGATTGAATGTAAACTTTGCAATACAATGCAATCCCATTTAGCGCTGGCCGGCCGTATGGGCGTTCGAGCACACGCGCGTATATACATATACAGATAGGAGGGGGTGCAAAAGCCCTCGCTTTGTACGTGTGCGACTGAATCCGTGCGACGCAGCCACTCGACTCGGAAGTCGACTCCGAGGACATAATGCAAGTCGAGAGAGTAAGTACGTTTAGTTCGCGCTCGCGTGCACCGGGCCCTGCATCAGCTCTCTCGGGCACAAAAGAAAAACAAAGCTGCGCGCACGCGGAGGGAAGAGAGTATAGTTCGAGCGACGAGCGTCAAAGTGTGTTGTATGTTGCGCTGCACTCTAAATTCTTCGGAGTGCTCGCTAAATAAAAAGCAGAGTGGCTCCGGGGCTCTCTTGTGGGATTTAAGTGAATTCTTACTTCGGCGCTGCGCCCGCGCGCGCGTCATAAAGCGATGCCCTCGCGGCGAAGTTAATCGCTGCTCGCGCTCGCGCTCGCGCCAAAGTCAAAAGATGGTAATTTCAACTTTGACTTTTTCAATTTGCATGCGCTTGTGAAGCTGCTCGCGACTCCCCCCGAAAGCTCTGCCAGAGAGAGAGAGCCGCGCGCGCGCTCAGAGAGGCAGAATTTGCATCATTCGATTGGCCTTTCGCTGCTGGCTCAACTGGGGTTGAAACTCGCGAAGTGTAACCGTGTTACCCGTGACGAATTAGGCAAACAGGCCAAGACTGTGCCAACTAAAAATCCGCACGAGTAGTAGCTTGCATTTCGAACCCCCCACGCTGCAGCGCCGTCTTTACTGCTCCGCGCAAGGGTAAGACTCGGGCTCTAATTAGAATTGCGAGATTGTTAATTGACACGGTTAACAATGGCTCTTGAAGCTGCGGAGGTGTATACAGAGCGGCCGTGAATAGTTCGCGCTTCGCTGATAGCAGTCACTCCCGCTCGAAAAAGGAAATTCATCGCTCCACGTCGACGCGAGGTGATTAATCTTGCCGGAAATCGCCGTGCATAAAATCTATCATTTATTAGTACATAAACGGCCAGCTTACCGCACGATAAATTTCCGTCAGCGTGAAAACAATCTGCTCTGCGACCAGAGAGCCGGCCATCAAACGGCTCGAATCAAAGCCCCCCTCTCGACCGTTCGTCAACCTTTCACCCCGGCTGCGAGCCATAAGAAATTCAGCTCCTCCATAAAAAGAAACGCTCTCTTCCTTCAGAAAAAGCTCCGCAAAGAAAGCGGCCGCCGCTCTAAGAAAGCATAAGCTACGGCGTCGTCTACTACACTCTACTATACAGGCGATAAAGCGGAAAAAAAGCCCACAATAGCACACATCGACACACACGCACGTGAGCGCCTCGCGCGCGATATCACGCGCACGTGTGTTTGGACAGGCGCAGTGGCGAAAAAAAAACGTAGCCAGCCCTTAACCTTCGAGCGCTGGCATGAATAGGGCTCTCTCTCTCTCTCTCTCTTTCTGGCGCTCGCGCGGTGCCAGGGGAATGAGCCGGCCACGATTGGCCGGCTAAGCTTGCAGGCGGGCCGGCGATTGGCCGCTCGGCTCGCGCTGCGCAGTAGCACGCGGAGCAGAGAGCAGCAGCTGCCTACTGGCAGCCCGCCACCCTCCGCCGAGAGATGCTTCTAGTCGGCAGCAGACGCTCGCCCCCGACGAGCGGCCGCGCATCTACGTATACACAGAAGCAGACGACGGAAAAGTGTCAAGCTGCTTGGGCTTGATAAAGCTTCGATTCTTCAATCTTGGGGAGCTTGCAGTGTCTAAGAGGACGTACTGACAGGCAATTTCGGCGAGACGCAGGAAGGAAGAGCTGCTTCTGGGACGGAAGGAAGAGAGTGTAAACACGGACTGGCTGACCGTGCAGCTCGTTTGACGGAAGCGAGGGTGAGAGGAAGAGAAAAAAGAGGGATCGCCGTATAGGTATGAAAGGTAGAGCGTCTTTTTGCTCAGTCCGGTAGTGTCGACGGATATTATCGACGGAAGGCCGAGGACGCACGTATAGACACTTACACGGACAGGCGCGCACACGGAGACAGCCGAGGGATCACGGATATAAGGAAGGGGAGAGAAGCGCGCACATTCCGACACGCGCCGCCGACGTAAATGACTTATACGTACACCCACGCAGGGCTGGCGCAGAGCGTATAGGACAGCTCGACGACACCATAGCTCTCTCGCGGCCTCCAAAAGTATATAGTCGACGGATTCCCTAATGGGGTCGGCTCGGTACGCGCGACCCCATTGCGGTCGAGCGCCGCTAGTCATCGACGAGGCCAACGAGAGGAACCAGCAGCGAGTCAACGTCACCGGCTTCGCACGGCGTGCCTAAGGAAGAAGGAAAAAAAAGTGCGCTGGGAAAAAGAAGAGGATTAGATCGATCTCGCTGGGAGAGAGAGAAAAAGCTGTGGGATTAATGGAGACGAACGATCGAGGGGCCATTTGTATGTAATGGCATCGTAAAACCGCCGAATCCCCGTGTGATACCGAGAGAGAGGGAGGTAGAGGGAGGATGAGAGCGAAGGTGAAATTGCCCGTGAAAAGGCGAGTTTACGGCTTGACGGGCCGATTGATTTATACGCGCGACGCGCGAGCTATTGCGAATTATTCCCGGACAGAGGATTTCGCCGCGCCGCGGAGCGCCGTTGGCAAACAGAGCACGAGGACCAAATGATTAATCAACGAAAACTAACGGACCAACCAGCGGATATCATCCAGACCACAAACGGCCTGGAACGGTATCATTCAACTACTACTAAAACTATTTGATGTTTTCTATATACATTCTATATACACATAGATATATAAAGGTGAATTAAACGGTATTAAACGGTACGATTAGCAAATAGTTCCTTTGAAACAAGTAACGAGCAAGACTACATAAACACTAGTGGACCAAACGCAGAGACTCTAGACAGGGTTTATTTTCTCTTTTACAAAGTTGTAAATTTTTCGCCTAATTAATACGTAAACGTTCAACGAAGCGCCTATCTCCATCGAGAACTGATGGCTCGCCGAGGCGAGAGCGCAGAACACGAAGATATTTAACGAGTTAAGTGGACCAATTAAAGAGAAAAGACTTTTTTCCTGGACGTTCGAGATAAGAGGAGAACGTGGAAAATCTTCTTCGCTTGAGCCTTTCTTCTTTTTCGCGCTTTAGGAGCGCAGAAGAGAGAAGTCGGAGAGAAAAATTAGGAGTTCGAGGCACGCTCAACCATGATGGATTGGGGGATCAGAAGTAAGAGGCACACAGTAACCGACCATCACCTTGCATTCATCCTCCATTCTCGCATTAGATTCTCTTCCTATCATTAAATGGGCTTTCGCGCGCTGGCATTAGACCTGCGAGCCCGAGCTTTCGCGCATATAAACCGAGGACTCGCAACATCTCATTTCTGTATATGTGTCACGTAGCATCGATAAGATCTTCACTGTAAATAAATGTCTGTCATCAAATCATCTAGTAGCAATCAGCATGTATTCATCCCTCTTTTTTCGATCAGCATATCGTCTTTAATAAAAAGAGTTGAGCTTTGTTTACCTGTCTTGTATTGTAGTGAACGTCCAACCTTTATTCTATAACATACTTGTATATACATACATCATATTTATTGTACTTACGTAACTGCACTCTTAAACGTCAGATGAATCAAGGTCAAACGTCAATGCTAGCTTTTTTAGCAATAGAGTGACACTGTGTTTGATCTTTTGATAGTTTGCTTGATATTCTATTCAAATTATATATATATTATAGGTACTTACCAAAGTAAATATTAGCTTAGACGGTATAAGCGCTTATATGTATAAAAACATTTATCTAGAAGCATTAAACTGTTGATGATAAATATTAAACTGGATATGCAGGCGCCATAGTTGGGCAATAAATGAAAAGTTTAAGAAAGTAAATTAAGTCACTTTACTCATTTCACGCAGGGAACATCATTGATAACGAGTTCATATTTTACTCTATAAACTCGCCGGGGTAAAACATTGCCACTTAAGCAGTTAGAGAAGTTTTAAATCTAATTAAAAAGGGTGGAATTCACTCCGCGTCTCGAGTGGATTTTCGTTGTAATTAGTAAAAACCGTCCGTACAAAGTTTGACTGGCAGTATATTCACTTCAAGAAATTTTAAAGTGCTCTTCGATGTTGAGTTACAATCCCGGGGGGACCGAAAATTGTAATGAACTAATTTCAATTTGATCCTCCCTGCATTTATCACGGCCGAAGGGCAAAGTAATGGAACGAATTTCAATTTTATAATTTCCAGCGTGACCCGCTCGAATTACAATTATCGTTAAAACTTACGACTATATCCGTTCGAAACATTAGACAGCATTTTTTCTCCGGTATTAATTTGTTTAATTAAAAAATTTCCGAGCTATTACATAATACCGCGCTTATAATAATTCATTTGAAAAATTCTCATTACCACGTAGGCTTTTACCATCCGCACTCAATAATTAAACAACCTTTGAAAAATAACTAAAAACACGCCGTAAAAAATGTCGGTAAAAGTCAATATTTCAAAATTAGAGAGACGTCTTTGCTTTGACAAATCCTCGGCCCCAGCTCGGGCAAAAATGAGATCCTCTCTGAATGATCGTAAATAAGCATAAAGAAGCAGAGCAAGCGAAACGGGACATAAATTTTGTTGTCCGACGTGCGGTAAGCTAATTTTCCGGTTCCAATAGCGTGATGCGCGCGCCGAGGAAACGAATGTCTCGAACGACAAAAAGGCATTCGTAGATAAATGCTCGATTGCTACGTCGGACCGACATGATATACAGCTCGCCTTTAAGGGCTAACAGATAAACGACCTTCCCACATTGTTATTTGGAAAGGAAGAAAAATAGCGGGGCCGGAATAAAGTCCGAAAAATTTTGACAAAACAAATGCTTTTTCGCTACTAAGCTGCGCGTTGAAAACGCTGGATTACATAAATATTGTTTTAAGACTCGTGCAAATTTTATTATTTCATATTTACATTACAAACTGCAAGCTTTAACGTGCAAATGTAAAAGTTCGTACTAGCCAAACGCGCTAAAAGTAAATACGAAAATTAGACTTTGTAAATCAAAAATTAACAGCCGAGCGAGACTGCCGGCTTTTTCATAGAAATCCGCGTCGACAGCAAACGCGTAACTTCGTTTAAAAGCTCGGCTTTGCGTTAGAACTTTGAATCACGCGCGCTTAATTTCGCGTTGCACCCCGCTAATCCCGGCTCCGGGAAACAAAAGGCCGGCCAGAGGATTTTTTAAAAAACTTAACTCCCAGCTTTCTCCGGAGATGTATACACGCGATAGCGGGACTCGGCGACAATGGCGAAGTAGCCGCATTCTGCAGGCCAGGAGTCATACGGCCGCGCACGCAACAGTGTGCAGCGAATTGGTAAATCGATAGGCGCTTGTTCCTCTCGTTCTATCTGTCTCCGTCTCTGGTAGCTCGGTACACGCATACATAGACAGAGAACAACGACGTGCACGGATCGCGGAAGTTGTAAAGAATAAGAAAGAAGCGGAGCGGCCAGTCGTCGTTTTGAGCATAGCGCATCCTGTTATTAGGGGCTCATTGCCTTGGAACTAAACAAAACTCGGCCTTTTATACGCACGAAAGAGCCCCACTGCGCTCTGATAAACATCGTCGTCGTGTCGCGCTCCCTTTTCCTCTCTCTCCTTCTTCTTCTTCTTCGTCTTCTTCTTCTTTTTTTTAAAGGATTTACTTCCCCTTGATGTCGTAACTTATGCTTGCGCTCGTCGTAATTCCTTTTGAATACGCCCGGAGTTTCTCGCTCTCTAACTCTGAAAGAAATCGCCGGGGGAAAAATCAATCGATTGATTGCGAAATTCCGAGCTTCTGGGTGTATATTTTGCGCGCGGCACGTGGAA
>JAPYZB010009352.1:0-12170 GCA_030522745.1 Eupelmus kiefferi | reverse complement strand
GCCCAAGGAGAAAGCCAGAGGGAGAGAAGTAAATTAGATTACGACTGCAGCGGAGGAATTTTAATTTTAAGACGCAGTTTGGAAACTGCCCCCCGCTTAATACGTTATGAGGATCGTGAAACTAATGCACAATGAGGCCCGTGACGTCTGCGAGCGTAGCCGCTTGGAGTTCGAGCTCGGGCGTGGGTGTACATTTGTATGCTGCGCTCGAGATTTTAATAGTTGGTTTGTGACAGCGGTGCAGATGGCCGACAGTGACGGCTAAAATATGCATAATGAAAACGATAATGAAGTGTTGCTGTTACGATATGGAAGTGATACGCGAATGATGGGGATGATGGTGCTCTTTGAAAATTTAATTAAAAGCAATATCATTCGCCGTATCATTTACAGATAAACATGACGATACGAAATGCATTTACCATTTGACGTTCAAACTCGGAAACAAACCGAGAACAAAATTCACCCGATTCTTTCATCTTTATTAATATTTATTTCCTGCTATACCCAAACAAACTAAGCAACTAAAAAAAATCAGTAAAGTCCATCCGATTTAATAATAATCATTTAAGCGATAATTAAGTGACGGGAGCTCGCGCCCGTTTCCTCGTTAAGACGGCGTTCAACGTAAATCGCTAAGCCGAAGATAACGCGGCTGCGCTGGCGCATAAGCCAAATCCCGCCTTCTTTTTCGCGCAGGCGGCCTCCTACTCCCGAGCGTAGGCGTATATATAAACCTTCATAGGTCCGCGCGAGCGCGACGTTCATTAGGATTTGCGCGACGATGCGCTTAGGCGCCGACGCCGCCGCCAGTAGCGGGTTATTTCGGTTTACGACGGGAGTAAAGCGCACGGGGGTTATTGAATTATGGATCGGGTTATTGAATTTTTTGAGGGTTATGGCTACTTCTTTTTATGTGAAACGAAATGTGTTATTATTTTAACGTTTGGGGAGGCGTCTTGGGCTTTTGATGTATTTTTTAATTTGTTGAATTTTTTTATGCTCTAGGTAAGCAGAAGTTTCTGAAAATAATTTTAAGTTTAAATTATAAATAATGTATGTTAGTAAAATTCTTGTAATTAAAAATTAAATGAGTCAACTTAAGGAAAATTTTGAGAAATCAAAAAATTTTAAAATAATATTAAA
The DNA here is from genome assembly GCA_030522745.1 of Eupelmus kiefferi. Taxonomy (NCBI): domain Eukaryota; kingdom Metazoa; phylum Arthropoda; class Insecta; order Hymenoptera; family Eupelmidae; genus Eupelmus; species Eupelmus kiefferi. The sequence continues at coordinate 11,024 of JAPYZB010009352.1, read as the reverse complement.
ATATATTCCTTTAAAAAGTGAACTTTACTGATTAGGAGAGTGTCAGGGATCCGGATTACGGATTTTGCTCAAACTTTGGGATACGGTATCAGATAATCAAAATTACAGACCCTAACGTTTTAGAAAACTGAAGTTATTCATATTTTTAGTTTTATTTTAAGGAAATATTGATACAAACGCTATTTTTCAAACCTTTTTTATTTACCCTAGAAAAAACTATAATCCCAATTTTACTCGTTATTTTACTGTTATAACTTTTAAAGGAAGAAGAATATTTTAATTCTGCAAAAAGCAAATGAAAGCTTGTCTCTTCTAGTTTAATTTTATGTAATTACAGGTACATAAAAGTTTTTTCTAGGGTAAATAAAAAAGGTTTGAAAAATACCGATTGTATCAATATTTCCTTAAAATAAAACTAAATATATGAATAACTTGAGTTTTCTAAAGCATTAGGGTCTGAAATTTCGATTTTCTTCATATTTCATTTAATCCGTGAACCTAAGCCCTGATACTCTCCTAGTGAGTAAATTTTGACATGAATTTACTCTTAAATTTTAGAGTAACAAGTTTATAAACTAAATATTGGAATCATATGATTTGCTGTTTAATGAATTGCAATATATTATGTGTTCAACTCTAATGGCAGTCTGCTTATGCAAAAACACTTCAGTAAATTAATTAAAGCACATTAGCGCGCTATGCGAATTCTTCCTTATTTTGAACATACTACTATTATGACTTTTAATCTGTAGAAATTAGTTGCTATAATTCGATATCATTTATTATAGTTTTATATTACAAATAGATATTTTTTTTATTTGAAATAGATATTTTGTATAGCTTTCAATAAAATTATTAATGGAACAAATGAGAAGTCACTAATGCTTAGAATTATTTTAATAACTGTTGTTGTTATTGTTTATAGTCAATATTTCGATGATCATGCGAATGTATTAATCACTATGGATTATTTGAATTTGAATAGAATTCATTTTCAAAAGTTCATTCTATTAATTAACTAGTGTTTTAGTTTATACATTATGTAGATCCTTTGATAACACTTGCCATAATCCTTGATTATTTAGAGTAAATTTATATATTTTTAGAATAATTGAAAATATAAATAATATAATATAATAACTGTTTATGAAATATCTAGATAAATATTATTATTGTTTACGATATCAAGCTGTCAGGAAACAACCGCAACGTTTCTTTATTTTTTAAAATATTTTTATATAAAATTAGAGATAAAATTTTACTTAATATTTTTAATAAAACTAAATATTTAAATTAACATCATCTACCCTAACGCCTTTAACAATTTGACATTTTAAGTGCATTTATAAAAGTCGAAAATTAATCCATCTGGTCATTGATATTAACTAAACATCACTTGTCCTGCTAATGTACATTTTAACGCAGAAAATGAACCTAATTATACGACTAGCTACACTCAGCACACTAAATTTATCTCTTAATCCCATGATGCAACGATCCTCCACGCTCGTTTATTCACATTTCTCCTCGTCACCGCTTTTCCACTGCCGGATGACTTTCTCGAATTCATCCAAGTTCTCTCGTTTTCTCTTTCTATCTCTCACTTTTTCTCTCTCGGTCTCTCCTCGTCTCTCTTTTCTCAGAATTTCACATTCCGCAAAGATGCCGAGTTACATTAAAGCATTGCTATGTAATTTTTAATTAAACTGCACGAGGTCGAGAACGAGGAGACGTTTTGAAATTTTTTTTGATACGAGTGACCCAAAATTTTTAATGCAAGTTTTCTTTCAAAGAACGATGTTTGAAGATAAGTATTGCTTGGCTTATTTAAGTTGGATTTTTTTTATAATTACTTTTTTTATGGTATGAGCTATTTGAATACTCGAAAGTTATATAATATAAGCTAAATACAATGTTATATCAATTACTTGAAATGCAACTTTCAGTGTGATACAATTTTAATTTTTAATAATTTAATATTTTTGAAACATTAATTTCCTTTTTCAATAAGAAAAAAACAGTCTTAATTATACAATTTTTTTCTTAAAATTATGAACAACAGTGATGCTAAATGTTATCCTGAATATAGTGACTAATTATAAATTCACTTAAAACCTTTAAAAGCAGTAATTTTTCACGCACTTGTGGAAAAGCATTTTACCATTATTAGTATAAACAACATTTTAAACAGGTAGCTTGTTCTACTTTTAGAAACCTCTTTTAGCGCAAACTACAACAATAAGAACAAAAGCTGTATTTATACGTGCCTGTTTCTGTTACAAAGCAGAAAATTCGAAAAAAATAAATATATTTATAAATGTTAAAATTAATACACATTTTATAAAAACTTAGCAGCTATTTTCTAAAGCTCTCCTGCGTTTCTCTGCCTCGACCATTCCTTCAGCCCCGGCAAAAGAAAAGGAAAACAAAAATAGCGCGCCGGCCAATTAACAATGCAAGCGTGACACTTCGCTCTTCCTCCGATCCCCCTCCGTATATTTTAAATTCCCGTTTATTCATAATTCATGAGCCGCAAGACCGAGCCGCGCGCTTGCGCTTGCCGGTTATATGCGTATTCATTTTTTCCTGCGCGCGCTCCTCGAAAAATATTCGCCTCCCCGCCGACGAATTAAATAGACGGACGGGATTTTGCCCCCCCCCCTCTCCCCGTACATACCCACGTACCTGTAATACGCGAGCGCGGAACCGTGTATTTTAAATTAATTAGCGAGCGCTCCGCGGCAATTTGTAAGAATTTCCATTGCACATGAGCGCCGAGCGGCCTATTGAGGCGTAGCTGTACCCGCGCGCACACGCACACGTACACACACTGACTCGACTTTAGAGCAAGGGGAGGGAGGAGCTGAATGTGCGCTTGATACGTTAATTAAGAATGCCTCGCCGAGGGGGCGGTGCAGCTGAATTTAATGTTTTCGAATGAAACGAGTGTCTGTCAGGGTATACTGGCGCTGCTGCTTCTACTTTTTCGTCTTTTTTTCTCGGGCCTTAATTCGGTCCGTGTGCGGGGAAAAGTCTTTAGCAAGTTTTAGCGGAACGTTGAGTTGTTGAAGTATTTTTAGGCTCGTTTTAATGTGCGAGATGTGGGGAGTGATTAGCGGATAATTAAAATGTCTGATTTTGAAGGATGACGCGCTCGAGCTGTGTGCGTTTAGGATTTGAATAATTTTCAGTAAGTAGCGAGTATTCGTTTTACTAGTATTTCGGTTTTTGAGCTAACATATTGACTTTGATACGATAGTTAACTTATCATAAAATATAAATAAAAAAGGTATAATATGGAATTCTTACCTCATGACCGAATAAAGTTTATTGTTTATGGTGCACTATGAAATACAGAATATACTTCTTAAGGGTTGTAATAAATGAAGTATCTACTGTGTATGATACTTTTACATTAAGTTATAGGATGAAAATGATAATTTATTAATAAAAATGTTAAAATAGTGTGAAATAAAATTTTTATGATCTTTTTGGGTCGGCCAGAAAATGTTCAGAAACTTTTTACATTATCTACTTTCTGACTGAATTACCTGACATAAAACCTTCATATATACACTTCTCTACTTTTGAAAGTATTATCCTCTTCATGGACAAATTATGTTCCGCTAAAAATATGACTTTGATACCTAGCTTTTATTTGTACTATATTTTTCCAAGACGTTTAATCAAAACCTGTCATTTAATTATTTTTTATCATCCCTACAACATATGTATGTCAATCTGCAGTTTACCGTAAGGTAGATGCGTCAAATTTTTGTTAAGAGTTGACAACGGATAAATTTTGATATATGAACAAGCAAGATCGCGATAAATGATTTCATAGGGATCATATTTATCAACGTCAACGCATTCGTTCATTTTAATCCAGCGATCAGCCAGGCAGGACCTGCAGCATTGACGCGGCAGTTAAATTTAAAAAAATTTCTTTTTAATCTCACAAAGAACAGCATAAACATTTAACGAAACTTTTCATCGAAAATTAAAGCAGTCGTTCAGGATTCCCAATAAAAAAGGCTCCATGCCCCGTCGTAAAACGATAAAAGCCATCCTCCTCTATTCCGGCCGTTTTATCAATTTTCGAATCGCCGCTCATGAAACTCGCAGCGGCCCTCTCATAACCTCGGCTCCGCGACCTTATCCTGCAAAGTCCTGCTCGGGCGGCCATCGGGCTCTTATAAGAAAATTCCTCCTCCGAGACCGGGAATATCGATTATAGCGTCGCGCTCGCTCGCTCGCCTTTGATCCCTAAATGCATAATAGAGGCGAACGCGGCAAAGTGTGCGCGAATCGCTCCTCGGGGGATTATATCGTTTTCGACGTATATACCCCCCCTCCCTTACCCCTCTTAGTCCCATGCCTGTGTAAGACGCACACGCGATTATCGGGACCCGGTTGCGTGGAATTTCTTTGCGAGTGATGTGGGAATGGGAGCGAGTCAGTTTGTGTGTGAGAGCGAGGGTGTAATGGGAAATCGATAATGATGATAGCGGAGCATGATGGCGAGATCGCGCTTTTGCTGCTGGAGGTGATGGTTGGCCGCATGGGTTTGCGATTTGATTGGCTCTTCTCGCTTATTTGGATGCGATGGGAGGATTATCTTTCTTGTTTGATGTTATTTTATTATGATGATTAATAATCACTTTTCTGGATGAAATTGTTGGTCTTTGGTTGGCAATTGAGAGTTTCTTTGGGTTACTTTGGGTTATGCAGGTATTAACTTTTTTAATTTAAAGTAATTTTCGTTTTTTAATGATGATATTTATCCATATTTTTTCTCTTCAATTTCAGACCTAAATCTATATTTATAATTAAAGACTTTTATTAGTGCAAATTGTGTGGTAGATATGATATTCGACGAACCAATCGACTTTTTTAATCATTTATTATAATTAATAAGCTCTCTGTTCAAGTCTTACATAAATTTAAAAAGTACGCATGAGTTGCGAGAATCTTGAGATTATTATCACAACCGCAGTAAATACAAAACTATCCAAAGATCGACATTAACAGACGTTTTCTTGAACAAAATCTTATATTTACTTTATTAAAAAACCGTTGCAATCAACAAGCATACGCTCGACACATTTAATTAAAAATACGATTATTCATCATTAACCATCTCAATAAAACTTCTCAACAAAGCACAATAATTCGTCAATAACATAACCGTTCCACGATCCTCGCAAAGTAAATCATCCCAACCTCCCCAGCGTAATAAAAAACCCCCAAAAAAGAAAAACTTTCCACAATCATCCCTAAAACTCGGCGCTCCCTCTCGGATCGTTAAAGAAATCTCTTCCTCTGCCCAGCCAGCATCATCAGGAATTAAATCAGCAGCTCCGCAGCCTACACAACACGGCGCTGCAACACAGCCCTAGACAGCTCCGACCACGCGGCGCGATAGCCCGTCACCCCCCCCCCCCCCCTGCGCCCCCCCCCCCCCCCCCCCCCCCCCCTCGTGTCTGTGGCGCGCGAGGGACTTGCGCGAGCGCGCGCCGAGTCCGCCGGGAAATGAGCGCGAGCGCCACTTCCAATTAAAAGTTGCGCGGCCGCCGAAGCCCGGCCCCCTACCCTCCTCCGAGTTAATGAAGGAAATAGAGAAACTGCCTTCTAGGGCTGCGAGCGCGCGCGCTCTCTCGCTCTTTTTTCGCCTAATTTTATTTCGGCTGCACAGGCCGGCGAGTCCTCATTGATTTTTTTTTTGCGTGCGTTATCTTGTTTTTTTAAGGGGGTGGGCATGCGAAGAGATCACTCGGGCAAGGAATGCTGTGAGATTGAGGTTCGTTAATTTGAGGATGTTTTAATATAGTGTTAGGCAGTATAGGCATTTTTTTGTTGTTGTTAAAATAAATTTTATGCAAAAAGTGTGACTATTGTTTTTTACGCAAATTACGTATTTATAAGGTTTAATAAACAAATACATAATGTAGATGTAAAGTGTGCTTAAAATATTTTTCCGTAAATAATGAACATGATTGATTACTTAATACTTGATTTTTAAGTTATTGTATCCTTGTTGTCTATTACTGACTCAAGACTTTAATTATATAATATATTACATATTTGATAAATATTTGTATTATAATTAGCTTAGATTAATTTTTTTGTTATTTTAGTTTCCATAAAATAATAATATTGTCATAACTGGATGTCAGTAGTAATAATACGGTTTGGTCAGACCCCAACAGATAATCTTATGACTATTATTTATTCGAATTCATATACATCTTAAAGTAACAGTATAACTCGCTCAGAAACAACTGAATTACAAAATCAATATGATACAATTGTACAGAAGCAGAATTAAAAACCTCTTCCCGAGTACTCTTTTATTAAATAGCTTCTATTTCAGCTATCTCAAAACAACAGAAGCATTGTCTAAATACAGCTCACGTTCTTCCAAGAAAGTTCGTCTTACCTCTATTACAGAGAAAAGCAGCAGACCTTCAGTCGAATATCCTTGCGAGGATTAATGCTTCTATCACTGTATACAAGTGCGCTGCAAGCATTCCTTCGGCTCGCTGTGTAATCGCTTAATTGGCTTGCGTATATGAATATTCAGGCAGTCAGTGACACGGATAGTCGGCCGCACGCGGCAAGTGTCTCGTTATGACGTTTCAATTTCGCGCTTTAGATGTGCCCGGGATATGAGTAAATAAATGGTCTGTTAAGTTTTTGGAGAATTATTGAATAAAGGAATATAGAGTTAATTTCTGTTATAATTTAACGTGAATATATTGTTAAGATTATTATTTTTTAAATAATTTTTAGATTCAATTCTTGAAAGAAGAATTGCTTTATAGCTTAAGTTGCATTCTGCTGTAACAAAATTTAAAATGCTTAAAAAAGTAGCTTTCTTCTAACGTGATTATGAATGCAGATATAATCATTTGGTAGCGTTAAAAAATGAGCGTAATTCTATCCATTAATTTTAAAATCCAGAATAACACATAAATTGCTTATCAAAGTGTAACAAAATTTATGCATAACGTGCGCCGTAAAGTATAAATAAGTACAGACGGTAATTCATGTTTATTGTAAACTGTACGTCACGAGGGAAAAAAATTTTTTTAGTCGTCTTCAAACTTTAATTACACAGTCAACTTAGCGGAGCCAGTCGAGCCCCGATAAAATCGCAATTAAGCGAGAATGTGTGTAAGCACCTACTTTGAATTTCTCGGGGGCCCCCTTTTTTCGCGCTCCGCGCACGCTTCTCTTTATTAAAAATTAGCAGCACGCGCGGGGGAAGTGCATAACCTTTCATTCACAAAAGTGAGTTAGAAAGGCCGAGTTAAGCAGCCGTGGAGTTTTGATGAATGGTCACGCGATTCATTCCCGCGCCTTTACGTCGGCTCTCTTTTTTTTTCTCTCTATCCCAGGTGTCTGAAGGACATTTTAATCGTAATATATTCCAGAACGTTTTAATAACTAATGTATGTTAATTTATTCACTTTTCAGTCTAATTTTAGTATTTAACACTGGTTTTTAGCAATTTAAATTTTGAAATTAGTAATTTTTCGAGTAAGAATAAAAATTAATTGAAAATGCAGTTTAAATAAAATTAAAATAATTTACATAATATGATTAATACACAAGATTATAATTAAATTGAAACAAATTACATGCTATTTTGCTGCTTTCAGTAAACTTCACTACATTAGAAACTTTTCAAATATCTCCTGTATTCTTGGTTTTAAAGATATAATACAATCTATTTAATTCAAATACGATTAACGCAGTGAAATTTTATTACAAATTATTAATATAAAATTTAGTAAACGGAGGTTTTTTGCAGTTTCTCTTGATTTGATTGTAAAAAAAAATCAGCGTATAATAACCACATGTACTTGGCATACGCAGTACACAAGACGTAAGTACGAAAGTGAATTTCAAAACTTTTGGCAAAATATCATCGGTATACATTTAATAATTCTACGGTAAAGTTATTAGTCTATCATAATTTACAATTTTAGAAATAAAACTATCGACCGCGAAAGCTAGCAAAGAAATCCTTGCGCAAGCACATGTTTTACCAGAAATATAGATTCTTTATTTTTTAAGTTGAGCATTAACCTCTTTCTATTTAATTGTACATCAGACTAACAGAAGCCGACTTCTTCTCTAATTTTCGAATCCTCAGCGGTGTCTACTCCCTCGTATAATTCCACATATACAGCGCATCCCATCCATACTGTATACACCTCGAGAGCGGCAAGAAGCCGCCCACTCTCCCCCCCAGTCCCCCGACAATTTCGGCAGCCTTATCTCTCTCGGGCGCGCACGCGAAGACGCGCGGCGTATTTATTTAATAAAGCCCGAACGCCCGCGCGCGCGCTCGCTCGACGACGTAGCTACGTTTTCTGGCCGGGCGCCCGACATGAAGCGAGAGCGGATAGGCGGGGTCCGGTTATTTTCTTCCCACCCCCGCAGCTTTCAGGCCGCGTCATCTAACGTCGACTCCCATTAGCTGCTCTCTTAGAGCTCCGGGAACATAATTCCGAGTTATTCAATTAGCGCCCGCTGCGTATGATGACGATGCGCGACTCCGAGTGGATGGGGGTGATAGTTTTGTCATGGAGTTTCTGGGGATGGGGGTAGATTAGTTTGGTATTTATTTTGTTGTTGTATTGCAGTATCATATAATTGATATTTGAAGCTCAAGAGTTTATTTTATAAGCTTTTCTTAATTGTAAATATGGTTTTAATCTGTAAATTTTCTTTTTGTTTCAGGTGAGTTGAAAAAATTATTAATTGTACTACTTAACAGCATAATCAAAGTAAGTCTACATTTTAAATAATTCTGTATGATATCATTAGTAATGCGTACATGGAGTATACATACAACTTGTTTAGGTGTAAAACGTATCACAAAAGAGTATTTTCTTACAATTCAGATCGTGATTCTAGATTTATGTAGGAAAAATGAAAGATACGCCGTAAATCATAAGTTCCAACGTATAATTACGTTATTAACCCCTTAAATTTGAAGCCTTGTTAGCGAATTATTGTAAAATGCATATTTTCATTGAATAACTTAAATTTGTTTTCAGAGTTTAAAATAAAGTGGGTCCTCCAGGTCCCCCTCGGACTTAACGGGTTAATTTTTAAGAATCCCATTGTCTATAAAAGAATTAATTCTAAAAATTTATTATAGGCTCTCGTCATTTTTTGTACATCTTAAATATTCGTCTCAAATGTTAAAATCTCCCGCCGAATTTATCATCATTAACGTAGACCTTAGCTCCGAAAAATATCCGAAGCACACAAAAGTATCGAAATAAAGCACTTCTCCTTCAAACCTATAGAAATCCCTCTCGAAAAATCCGAGCACCAGCCTCGCATAAGCAAAATAAAGCAGGCAAAAAATACAAGACTCCCGTGAACGAAAAAAAAAAGAGAAGAGAAGAGAAAAGTTCAACGACCTTACTCCACCGTGAATCTCCAAGTTCCTCCGAGCGTACCTTTTAACTGAAGTCGTTCTCGACGACCCGAACTTGCAGAGAGGAAGAGAGAGGTAGAGAGAGAGGCACTCGATACCGGAGCCGCTCGGAATCGTTAAAGGTCGCGATAAGCCGAGAGCAAATTTTGTATGTCAGGGAGAAAGAGAGAGAATTTTACTGGTTGAAGGGCGCTCTCCCTCTCTTACTCTCTTCTGAAATCCGGAGGAAAAGGCGGACGCACGCGATATTATTGGTAAACATCAGGGGGGAGGCTCGTTCGCTCGGCTCTTCGCTTCTTTTCCGGCCGGATTCGCGTAGCGTGTAATCCAAATACTATAAATACCTGTGCTCATCGCGCCGGATATAAGAGGCCGGGGTAGCTAGAGGCTTTTTATGTAAATACGGAAAAGGCAGATGGTATTATTATAGCGCTTATTTGCCGGTAGGATGCCTGCTGATGCTGCTGGACGCCCGAATATCCGACAACACGGATTCGAGACTTTCTGAGAAGACGGATTGAAAGATTGGCCGGTATTTTTTCGGGGGGCTTTGAAGCGAAAAATTTGAAAATGTTTTTTAAAATTACTTTTTAGAAAGTATATACCTAACCTATATTACAATGTTTTGAAAAATGGTAACTTACATCTAACTTATCAAAATTTTTAGAAAAATAACGCTTTTAAATCACATTCAAGTAAAATCCATTAAATCGAATAAACGTAATTATTAAATCGATTATTGCCTTCGCCAATACACCAGTAAATTCACTAAAAGACATTATTAAAAGACGAGAAAAAGGTCGCCTTCTCGTTGATTAAAGTCGACAGGGCGGAAGAACGATTGTAAGAACATATAAAACAAGCAGAGAGTTCGGGAAGATGGCGGGGGGTGGGTGGCGCCGGAATATTTCACTTTTTATCGGAGGATGATTGTGTATGCACCTCGCAATCTCGGCAGAACTTTATCCAGCCGATAAATCGACGCCGGGGATCATAACGTAGATTTTTTCCTCGGATATGCGCGGTTTAATAAAACGCAGACGCGGACATGATGCGAATACTCAGGGCGCGCACGGCGAGGCCCGTGTAGCTATGCGCCGCGGTGCCCCACTCGTCGCGAATTAAAACGTCATGTTTGACTTAATGCAAGACTTGCAGGAGATTTTTTTTAAAATGTACGTTTTTGTCTTGTGTAGATATTGATATTTCGAAAATGTAGTACATTTTTTCTATTTTGTGTGCAATAGTGAATAAATAATGATCGAAGATTAAAAAGTTTTTAAAGAACATGAGGGATGTTAAGTCTTACAACATCTGGACATTATCTACTTAATATTTGAATAGAGGTAATGTATTTACCTTATTCTGGATAAAAATAAATAGTCTAAAATATAAAATAACAAGAATATAAAAATTTTAGAAAATTATAAACAATTAATTGACATACGTAAGATTATCAACTGTTCTAAATGATCATTTAAATATCTTATCTACGCAAAGTAAAACATCGAATAGTTTGAAACTATTGTACTGTAGACATTAAAGCTAAGGTAAGCAAATGAAT
>JAPYZB010009337.1:0-11394 GCA_030522745.1 Eupelmus kiefferi | reverse complement strand
AATCCGTCACTGTAAAACCTCAAAGTTTCATTAAAATTAGTGTCTCGGAGGTAGGGACTTCTCTTCGTTAATCAAAAGTATTATATAATAAATATAAAAAATTTTTAACGCGGCCAAATAATTTTTTAAAACAAAATTATTAACTGCCCCCAACGGGGCCCCTTGATGGTACGGGGCAGCGTGGGGCAGCTACCTTATTAACTTTATAAATTTTCATTTGATTTATTTTCATTTAATCGGAAGTCCTCCTGCAGATGCATTTTTATAACTTTTACCTCCTCTGAAAGTTGTGATAATTTATAAAACAATAAAATTTATTACCAAAACGGTTGCGCACTTGAAACTTGTAATAAAAGTGAATATTTTGCAGCGTCTCGCTCTCCTGAGAGTAAAGTTTCAGGTTAATATTTAACAGTTGAATTTTTTTCATATCTTGATGAGACAGGCATACAAAATTTTCGCGGTCAAAAATTGGTTTATGAAATTATTTATACGATTGTTCGGTACGGTCCTAAAATTTATTACTATGCATCAGGAATATTAAAAATACTCAAAGCAGCCTCGGTATGACTTGCATATACAAAAACATAAAAACAAACTAAACAAATATATTAAACTTCATATATTGAAATAAATTATTCCTTTCAATATTTTGAAAAACTTACTAAATTCATTAAGTAGTGCAAAAAAGTTTAATTAAACATTATTACCAAGTAATTTTACCAATTTTTCATTTTTACCTTTTAATCATGTTACTTTATAATTTTTATAATTCACTTCCCCTCAAGGAAATATATACATAGCTTGTAATATTACAAAATTGGAAGCTAATGATATCAAGGAGCATTTAGCCGGAGGCAAGTTTATATATAAGACTTGAGACCCGTGGGATGCGATCTTGTTTTCCACAACACTGTGCACCCTAAGTCTTTTTTTAAATCTTATACCTCCTTTAGTGTAAACGTATATTACTTTTGAAAATAATAAGTTTCTATATACAATTTGAAAAATCAAGGAGTCACTAAAATAATACTTGCAAAAGTATTATTATGACGAAAAAAAAATTAAATATTTTGTACAATATAATATGTATTTGATAATAACTGAAGTAATTAAAATATATTTTATTTATTCATGATTATTCCTTATGAAGAAAAACATAATGATGATCAAGTCTAATGAGTGTGATTTCGAAGATTTATCTAAAACTAAGTATGTTAAGAATATTTTTTGTAAGCTAAACTTTTAATTTTTTCTCTAATTATAAATATTTTTAGAAAACCTAATTGTAAATACCTTTTCTAAAATTCAATAGCTATTAAAAGAAAATATTTTAATTTCATCAACTTTTGAAATATTAAATTATTATTTATTTATATTTTATGTTAATGTTTTTTTAATTGTCATCTTTTCTACATATTCTATGATAAAATTCTAAGAGTAATGGTTTTAGGTGAATTTTTAATAATGAAATGAAGTTAATATTCGATAAATAAATTCTTAGTTAATTCTAAATTTTATTATACGATTTTTATTTTTTTGTATTAAAGCATAAATCCGCGTTTAATATACTATAATCCTAGCTCTAAAAAGTGAGAACCCCAGAAATAAACAAGAAATACCTATGGATCTTTAATCTAATATATTGGATCAGTTTGAAAACTCGCGGTTAAACTACAGTAGTTCACATTTTCTCCACAAGTTGCTATATAGCAGCGGTAGCAATCAGACCGCGTCAATATTTCTGCAATTTATTTTTCTAAGGTACTTTAAACATTATTTTATTTATAAAAAATGTTTAAATTCAAGTTTTTTAATCGGTGGGATTCAAAATTTCGAATGTTCATTATTTGATATAAATTTCTTTATTTTTTAAAATTTAAAATTTCATTAATTTCATTGTTTATTACTTTGATTAGTAAAAAAAAAGAAAACCAATATTGCAAATAAATACTTTGAGAATGTTCGATTTATAGAGTTTAATCAAGTAGAATAGTAATGAATAGAATTTTTATTTTCTCGATACAACAATATTATAATTTACGAAAATTTATTAAAAAATCGCCTGTTCAAATAAAAAAATAAAATAAAAAAATAAAATTTAATTTTAATTTAATTTAATTTTTTTTTAATAAAAAAATCGTAAATTTTAGAAAAATTCTAATTTTATTCGTGAATAATGTGACGTTTTCGCAAATTAGTTTCGAAAAACCCTGGTAGAAATTTTCACCATTTTTTGGCCATTTTTTGTCTAACTGTGAAGAATTAGACATCCACTAGCCTATTTATAAAGTTGGTTATGGAAATTTCTACGAGGGAAGTAATCATTTGTTACTTCTTTGTTCTATATAACAATATGCAAGATTCAAACTTTTAAACTTCTAAATTTATAGCAATTATAATAGAATAAACATTCGAAATTTCAAACCACGTCCTTTTTAAACATCAATCAGAACAGAAACAATTAAAAACTGTATGAATGTTTTTTGCAAGATAATGCCATATAAGAAAGATTTAAAATTCTAAATTTGTTCTAATAAAATTATATTATTATATAAAAAAAAATAATAAAAAAACATAAGAGTTATAGACTTTCCAAAATAGATGGTATACTCTTATTAGTATTTAATTACTCAAAGAGCGTAATGCTGTTTAAATTAATCAAAAAATAAAAAAAAAATTAAGAAATTGAATTTCAAAGTTATAGGTATAAAACTGAATTTCTTGAAATTATTGCGTAAAATTATGAACTTCCGTAATTTGAAGACTGTCATAAATAAATTTTTTGTCAACTAGACCATACGGACGTTAAGTATGCAGCGGGATATTAGATTTGGCTAGGGTTGGAGATAACTGTGCAACAAAAACAAAAATAAAAAAAAAAATAAGAGATTTAATTTTTTCAAATATTACTGCAGTTTTATATACAAAAAATATAAACCACTCTGATCCTTCCCCCTAAAATAGGAAGAAAGTTTCAGTAGTTTAAAAAAAAAAGTTTGTTTCATAAAATATCTAATCTCCTTTTTATTATACTTACCAGAATATCGTCGGCCTAGTTAAACGTATAATAATGCAACATATTTTTCCTTTTTTTACCATCATAAATATTTTAGTACCTACCTATATTTTTGAATATCTTTTTTAGGAAGTTTACAAAGATTGGAATTTGAAAAATATTAAAAATCATAAATACTGAATGTAAGACAAAATAAAAGTAAATATTGAAAATATAAAAGTTATGCGAGTAAGCTAAATATGTCTATATTTTATAGAATATATTACATATTTTACAATTTTATCATTTATTATCATTCAACATTTGAAAATATTAAAGCTATTATTATTAATTAAAAAATAAAAACATAAAAAATTTATTCTATATTTTCTCTAATAGACGTAAAATTTTCATAACGATTTCCTTTTCATCCAATATGGATTAAACGTTGAAAAATTTTCAACTGTGTATAGGACAATTTATTTTAATATAATATAAGTTATATTATGTTATTAATATATATTTATTTTACATACGAGTCCTATTTAGTGATATAAGGTAATAAAAATGATTTAATTTCACAAAACTTGATTTATTCTTAAATTCGTTTAACGTGAATAATAATTGATATGTTAAAACGACAAAATATGATTTAAGTGTTGATAAATCAAATTGCATAAAACAATAATTAAAAAAATTACTATGAAATAATTCAAAATCTTATTGTTATTCGAGCAGCGTTTGCACAGCAAGTCGGCGACATAAAGGCAAAACATTTCTGGCAATACTCCAAACTTGCATGAAAACGTTTCTTTCTTTGACGTCATTGTGCAGTAAAAAATGTGATAAATATCTCAATAACTATTCCCGTTTTTGTTCTTGTTGATCTGTATAGAATGAAATGCTAGTAAATTTTGACATAAAGGCGAGAAATTTTGGTATCCTCTGCCGTCTGTTTAATAAAGTATAAGTGGGGTCTATTGATCTTCAACAAATTATATACTTATTTTAAACTAATTACAATTTTGCTAAGGCTTCTAAAGACTCTTTTTCCATTTATTTATTTGGAGGGCGCATCGACATCTAGTAGGCCATTAGCGACTACAAAAGATATTGGTAATACAGTAATTTATTAATGTTCTGTGATGAGTCGAATGTCTTTTTGAAATATTGTGGGTTCTTGCAGGAAGTTCTTTCTTCAGAATATAGTTTTCATGTGTAGAGCAGGTGATTTACTGTGATTTGTACTTTGCCACATGCCTGACATAACGGTGGGCTAGGTTGCACAGAAGGTACCGATGTGTTCTCTAATTCGTGTATTCGATTTTTAGCCGAGTAACTATGACTTGTTAGTTTCTTGGAAGTTTTTCGATTTTTGATTCCGAAAAAATGTCGTCTCTAAGGTTGTGGAGAGAAGTTTCATTTTCTAGTTTCCATTTATTATTCCATTTGTTTAATAGACGTTTAACCCTTTATTTGGCAAGGTATTTGTAGCTTTTCGTGCCAAAACTTGTAGCCGCAAATACTATTTATAACTACACAAAACTGGTGTATATACGGATTTTTGAGGTCACTGATTTCATTCCTGACATTGTTTTTGGCCTATGACATTCCGAGGGGGTTAAAAATAAGGGTTAAAGGGGTAAATTTTCAATATTTTTTGAAAAATTTCGACAACAAATTTTTTTGGGTTTTTTGTGTCACTGCAAAGAATATTTCTTGAATCCGAGTTCTATAGGAAAACCGATGACAATTGCATACCAAGTTTGATCGAAATCCATGGGGGATGATTTTTTTTTTTTTTTTGTACATATCGTCGTTCCTAGTACAGTAAGAAGACTAGTACATTTCAAAAACTACCGATTTTCAACTCTCATTTAAAGTTACTCAAAGTGATTTTAACTTATCAAAGAACTTTGAATATATAATATCAAAACTGCATCTTTAATGTATATTGAGCTCCGAAAAAAATTTTATGTTTGTATTAAGTCCTAAATAACAAATTTAAAACAGGTAGTTTTTGAAAAGTACTATAGTCTTCGTTAGGAGCGACGATATATGATCCACTGCCAGTTAAGGGGTTAATAAGGATTTTTCGTGCTATTATTTATAGGGGAATGGAAATTCCTTTTCTTCGTATTCGATCAGTGATGCTTCTATTGCCAGTTGTTGTGCTGCTGTAACCTCGTCTTATGAGGTGTTTGGAGCTAGAGGTAGTCTTATTTCATTGTTTTTTAGATAAATAATTTTATTTTGGATGGTTTGAATGACAATACTTTTGGTGAATGGGTTTCTTATATATTTTATGAGGTTTTCGAATTGGATGAAAATAATAAATTTTGTGTGTTCAGAGGATTAAAATGCATGAAGTTTTGAAAATTGTAGTGATAAAGACGGATGCATTGGAAATTTGTATGTTCTCTTGCCAAAGATAATTGGTACTCCTGTTCCGTATTTTGAATACTGAGCATCGGTAAATATGTGAATATAATTTTCCATTTGTAATAAGAACGCATGGTTATTATTGTTGTTTGATATATTGAATGCCTCAGTCGGATTAAACGGACGAGTTTTTAAAATTATGTAGAATGTCTTCGAGCCTTTGTTAATAAGATTTGGGAAGATTTCTATTTCTAAATACTGTGTGTGGTTTAGGATTAGAGAAAATCATACGGTTTATTTGATTACTTGGAGTTGTTGAAAGTTTGCAGGCATAGTTGCATATGAATTGCATACAACGAACATTCAGTGGAAATATGTTATAGCTTCTGCTAGTATCCTAGAAACTGGACTCGTATCGTACGGAAAGCTGCTAGAGCAATTCTTAGCCCGGTATTGTGAATCGTGTCTAATTGTTTAGTTGCCTTTGACGGATCATATAGAATACTCCCATAATAAAGTTTTAGATAATTCTTAGCCTTGTATGAGTTAAATGATACGTGTTTATGTGAGCATTCCAAATTAGTTTTATATCAAATCTGAGACCAAGTATTTTTATTTGTTGATGAACTTCTTAAATATGATCACTATATTTAGTTCTAAAGTGATCTGGTTCGACAGTATGTTACTTTTTGAAAAAACAATGAAGATATTTTGAGGCTGTTACCTTGGTAATATATTATTAAATCATTCGCAAATAAACAATATTTAACTGGAAGATCAATTACATCTACTACATCATTATTAGCCATCAGGAAGAGAGTCGTACTGAGAACGAATCCTTGTGATGGGACTCCGTTTTGTAGTTTTTTAATAGGTATCCCATAAACTGCCGTTAACTTTTACTTGTATTAATCTTTCTCTAAGACATTTACATATATTATGAATTTTTAATATGACTAAGGTTTTTTGTAAAGATTGTATTACTCTGCGTGTCTGCAAACCATTTCGAAAGCTTTTCCTACATCTAGTGTTATATTGCTATAAGCTGCTGTTTCTTGCAAAATGTATCACATATAGCGTTTTCTAGTAGGATTAGTTGACCAAAGGTGGTGCGATCTTGTCTGAATCGACTTTTCTGCGAAGTAAATATATTGTTTGCTTCGAGAAATGTTTTGAGTCGCTTGTATAGGATCTTTTCTAATAATTTACTAAGGTTATTCGTTAAAGATATGCGGGTCTATAATTTTTTGCAAAGGAAGCACTAGCTGTACCTGGCTTGGGGATTGGCATTGTAATGGCCGATTTCCATTGGTCCGGAAATCCATCTTCAAGCCAAATAGTATATTTAAGAGTTAGTTCATGTAACTTATTGCTAAAAAAGGCATGTCTTTTTTAGCAAAATATCGGGGATCTGATCCGGACCCGGGTTGGAGGTTTTATAGTTTTTTTAATGTTCCTATTATCTCTTCTAGGATTATTTAATAATTCGTTTGAACAATTTGTCCTGTGTATAGGCTTTTTTCTTCTGTTTTTCTTGTTTATTAGGAAGTTCTTTAAAACAAAAACTTATTATTGGAGATAGTTGTAAATTTAGGTATAACTAAACTTATTAAATGATGCAAGAAATTGAAAATGATTGTGAAATGATTACATACATTTTATTTATTTATTTATTTATTTTCAGAGTTACATACATAACAGTTACAGAGTCTCACAGTAGAATTATTTTCGTAATACACAGGAATCACTGAACTCCTGCAGAGGAAAATGATATTTTCTGTTCACAGGTCCGGATTAACAAAATGCTGGTTAGTTATACTGCGTTCGAACACGGTTAATAAACACCCAACATACAACTCTCACTCATACTGCCATACTAATAAATGATTCACAAACAGTTTTGCATTATGGCAATTTATAGAATATTAAATACTTTAATTCTATGTACATACGTTATATTATAAAGCAAATTTATAGAATATTAAATACTGTAAGCAATATGTATTAAATAATGTTAACTACAATTGAGTCTAAATAAATAAATTATTTACTAAAATAGTAAATTTTGGTTTATTGTATTTAAACAAGTGTAATTTTAGTAAAGGGATCACTTTTTTGGGTAGAGTTCGATAAAATACAGTTGTCAAGTTATTTTTTCGAAATATTTTTGCTAAACAATACTAATAAATTGTCAAAAAGTTGCATTTTATTTGTAGCAGAATGAACTTTTATCTAAGAGATAAAATTTTATTCAGCTTGCAACAAAAAATTTATTTAATAATTATAACTAAAACGAATGCGTAGAAAAGTAATTTTAAATTTTTCCGCGCTTACGTCTATTCACTTTGTGGATATCGAAGTAATTGTCTTTGTCTTATAAACGTGACATGACATGTTTAGTTGTGCCGTACAGGCGTACACCGTTGTGCGACAGTAAGTATAGTATACTTAATACTAAGTTAGTACCTATAGTACCTATATACACGAGATGACCAATACAGTGAAACTACTTACTACTACTAACCAATCAAAAATAATTACTGACAATTTATATAGTTAATATTATACTTGAATAGATAGAGAAGTTATATGACGTACTAACATGGTCATTACCTGACATAGATCGTAGATCGTAATATAGTATAATAATCATATAATATTCCAAAATATAATTTAAAAACGAACAGACCATCATACCTAATAGATCCTCAAGTTGATTCACATGGCTGCGATGCGGCGAAGAGTCAATAAGACCTTTAAGTCGGCGTATAGGTTATTTTTTAGCGATAAATCATAAAAAAATCTTTATCTTAAGAAAATGAATAACTTAATTTTGTAATTATTAAAGAGGCCTATATTGCAAATAATTTGTTTTACGAAAGAAAATAATTATTTTTAAAGGTTATGTTTCTACTCTAAATATGTAAGTAAACGTTTGTTTTTCATAGTAGATGATTTAAGAAAATTTTTCAACTGTTTTGATATTTTGATAAATAATTATTCTTAATCCTTAACAGTTTATAAAATGGGACTTTTCATTCGCCCTGGAGCTTGCATTATACAATGTACAAAACGAATGTTGTGCAATGCAGCGGCTCAAAATTATAAATCACCAAGTGTTAGATTTAGAAAAAACGAAGATGTTCCTTATCGTCAGATAATTCAATCTGATTTAGATATCCATAAAAAACTTCAGTTTAATAAAGTAGATGATAAAGATTGGTGTTCATTACGCCAAGATTTGTTGAAAAATTTTGATGTATCTGAATCTGTAGTTGATTCACTAGTTTGCAATATTTGCTATCATAATGATAAGCATGAACAGGCGATAAACTATATTAAATTTTTAGAAAATAATAATTATGAACTTAATTTAAATACAGTAGGAGTTTATCTTGTGTCTTATTCAAAAAAACAATTAGTGACTGAAGAAGATGAGAAAGAAATATGCAGAATTTATGACAATCTCCGAAAGCAGTATCCTTTATTAGATGGAAAAACATGTTCTGACTGTATAATGGCATTAACACTGACAAAAAGATGGAAAGAATCATTAGAATTGATAGAAATGATAAAAGAAGTAGGTAAACCAGGATCAAATGTTATAGGAGCTATAATTGCTGCTGCTTTCAGGCATAAAGAGCCCGACTTTGCTTGGGAAATGATAAATGCTGTTAGTAAAGATGTATCATTACCTTTACATCACTGTATATACCCAGCTTATTTAGAATACTGTGTCAATAATTTTAAAAATAGTGAATTAGAAACTAAAATTGAAAAGATGCTTAATTTTTGGAAAGAAAAAAATATAACCCCACCAGAACATGTTATCGATCAATATGTCAGTGTTTATAAAACATTTGGATATTATGGAAATTTTACTTCAGTGAATAAATAGTAAGTAATTCAAAATTCTTTTTACTATATCCATTCTTTATTTATATTTATGATACCTTGATTAATTTAAAATTAAAGAAATTACAAAATATTTTTATATTATTAGTGGAAATTGTAAATGCTGCAAGCATATACTTCAGCATACTGAGATTAGTCTTGGAGACTTCAAAACTCTATCTGCAGTTATATTAAAAAATGTTATCATAGGAAGCAATATATATCGCAGTGCATCACCACAAGAATTAAAAAGATACAAACTCTTTATTGAAACAATGAAACCTTATGATGTTGTAATTGATGGATTAAATGTAGCTTACTCCACTCGCGCAATTAACCAACGTGGTTCTCTTGAAAAAGTAAATTTTTGCAAGATTTTTAATAGTTAAAATGCTTTTAAATAATTAATACAGTTTGTGTTATCTTAAAATTGTAGGTTTTGAATGTTGTTAATTATTTTAAGGACAAAAGAGTTCTTGTTATTGGTCGAGCCCATATGAATTGGTGGTCAAGGGAAACAATGAATGAGATAGAAAAAAAAGCAGATATTTTCTTATTAAAGAACATGTAAGTATAGAGTATATATATATATATATATATATATATATATATATATATATATATATAAATATTTGTATGCGTAACTGTTTATTTTTTCTTTTATGAGAATGAAAAAGTTTAATAATCGAAAATTTTATATTATCCACAGGTCTCAGGATGATCCTTTTTTACTGCATGTGACACTCATAAGTGGTCCTTCCACTTACTTTGTTTCTAGAGATTTGATGAGGCAGCATCATCACAAAATTGCTGATAAATATTTAATGAATTTGTTTAAAAGTTGGCAATTGTCTCGACAGTATATGTATAGAAATGTTAAAGGATCATCAGAAATTATACTTTTACCACCAATGCAGTTTGAACCTTGTGCACAAAAGCATCAACATGGTTGGCACATACCTTATGTTGTAAATACAAATGTAATGTTACCAAATCAATACAGTATACCAGAAAATTGGGTTTGTTTAAGAAAATGCTAAACATTGATATTTTAAAATGGCTTTTACATATTTGTAAAACATGTTTCTTGGTAAAGTGAGTTTGTATATAAAAGTTTATATATATTAATTGATTTTTTATGTATAAAAAAAAAACATAATTTTGTAAAAATGGTGAATTTCTTCTTAGATTACCAATTTTTATTTTTGTTTTATTTAGTAATATATTTTTAATTGCTTAATATTTTTTATGATTTGAATTTAAAATTCCAGATCTATGGCAAAAAGTACATCTGAAAATTAAAATTAATCTTATTAATATAACCTTTTCATTGAAAATATTTTTCACTTAATATGCATTTTACACGGATTAAAAAGTGATAAAAAAATGTTTTCACTCACCTCCCTATCTATGTTGAAACCACATAGTACAATATCATAAGCATATTCACAGATATCTTCTTTAAATGGCACTGTAACGTAAAGTAAAGTAAAGTTGGTATTTTTTAATAATTATGTAACATTTGGTGACCTGAAAATGTTACTAGTTTTCATAATTGTTTCGAAAAAAAATGTGCTTATAAGTGTTATGTTTTTTACAAATTCTTAATAAATTTTTTAAATTTAAATCATAAAATTAAATTTTTTAAAATCTAAGTAATAAATTTATTAATATTGAGATGATATTAATCATGAGGATCTATTTCTTTTTTTATCAAATTATTACAAATATTTCAAAAACTATTAAACTGACCTGTATTTATACAGGTTTTTCCAATTTCTTTCAATCGTGGTACAAGTTCTTCTATCACTAATGCATCAATTTGATTGTTAAGCACTCTTTCTGATACTTGACCTTGCTTGTTCATCTACAATTATAAAAAAAAAAATATTTATTTCTTTTATATTTAGAAATGTAATAAAATCTAAATAAATCATTAAATCTAAAAATTAAAAGAGGATTAATTGAAATAAAAAATGCTAGATAATGCTAGTAGCTGCTAATAGCTATTAATAGCAGCCAATAACTGCTAATAGCTGCAAATAGCAGCTAATTAATGTCGAAATTTGGACACCAACAGCGGCTATTACTGGCTAATAGCAATTATTTGTAGTTACTAG